>FTPT01000267.1:0-131100 GCA_900156845.1 Coprinopsis strossmayeri | reverse complement strand
CCGCCTACTGACCTGGTGGATCAGAAAAACTATGGGTTGTCACGGGTTATGGGTTTTTGCTGGTATGGGTTATTGCGGTGTTGACTGTAGTGGTTACTCCCTCAACTTGGCAATCAACGCAAGTTCGGCGGTGGATATCGGCAAGCCGTCGGAAATCAATCGTCAGTGGCTGTTCTTTGCAAGCTCTCAAGTCGCGGAAAGTTGGTGGCTTATAAGCCTTGCGATTATTTTAGTCTTCTGCCGGCAGGCCCACCGGCCATCCCGGACTCAGAAATTTCATGCTAATACACAGCGCCTGAAGCTTTCAACATCCCGAATTTCCAAGGGACATGCGGCTGGTTGGCAATTAGAATAACCGATTAGCAGAAATGAGCATCCCGCAACTTTGCATTGCGATATATGTTATAACGGAACGTGCCTAACCGACAAAAGAAGTCCGAAGTCGCACATTTGGCATCAAACCATGTGGCGTTACGCCATCTTCCTGCTCCATCACATCGACCCGGGCCCCTATCCGTAGACAACTAACGTTACTTTCAAGGTTCTTCTCATCCCCACACCTCTATCTAACTCTGAATTATGCCATTACATTGGCCGATGGTGTGCTTGTGGTGCTTATTTCGGGACTTACCAGCAACTACTATGCCTGACTTTTTGGTTTATAAACAACCTGGGGGAGAGGACTAGATGGAATCTGGCATCTCGACAGACCCTCGTTGGCGCTGGCCTTTTTTTATTGCACAATGGCGAGCCCTGTAACAAAGGAGAGTGCAGTGAACGCGACAGGTGGGCGCGGGGACGGTAACTCGAGCAGCAAGACCTCGTCCTTGACCGACATTTCTGATGCCAAGGTCAGGGCAGGGGCGAGTGCGGAGGAGAAGGCGTACTCGAAGGAAGACCTCGTCGAGGGAGAGCCCACTCCGTTCCGGTGGACGAACTGGGTGCTGCGTCGGCCGGTCGATCAGGTCGACCCCGATGCGGTTGCGACCCGGCGCTCGGTGTTCGACGATCCCGTCCTGGCCCCCCATTACTGGCCCAAAGCCGACTACGAGAACACGCACAGGTTCGACGTCGATGCACGCTGGACAAACAAGGAGGAGAGGGCCCTTGTCTGGAAGATTGATTGGAGGGTTATGCTCTGGGGTTTGTCATTTCTCTACCTTTCTTTCCTGGATAATAAGCTAAATTGCACTTATCTATCCTCAGCTGCCATCTCGTTTTCTGCTCTCAACCTGGACAGAGGAAACCTCACGCAAGCTAATACTGATAACTTCCTGCCTGACCTCAACATGACGACGAATGGTGTGTCCCCAAGTTTCTTTCCTGATAAGATAGTATGCTAACTACTAGTAGACTTCAACTTGGGCAACACGGTTTTCCGCGTTGCATTCTTATCGGCAGAACTTCCTTCCCAGGTCATTTCGAAGCGACTGGGTCCTGATGTCTGGATTCCTATCCAAATGTGCGCTTGGTCTATCGTGACCATGGCTCAGTTCTGGCTAAAGGGGAAACCAACCTTCCTCTTGTGTCGAGCACTGCTTGGGTATGCGTTCATCTCTCTCTACTACGCACATTGAAACCACTTGCTCACAGGGCCCCTCCTTTAGGTTTATGCAAGGCGGTTTCATCCCTGATCTTATTCTGTACTTGTCTTGTATGTGTACCCTCTCCAATCGCCACACCGTTCTTGAGATCTAACGATTACATGCAGACTTCTACACCAAGAACGAGCTTCCCATTCGACTGTCGCTGTTCTGGATGTCGCTTTACGGCTGTAATATTCTATCCAGTTTCATTGCATTTGGTGTTCTTCGCATGCGCGGTGTACTCGGCCGAGCAGGATGGAGATGGCTTTTCCTCGTCGAGTAAGTTTTCCCCTCTCCCATTCCCTAAATGCCATAAGGTCTAATCTATCTATTCTTAGAGGAGGAATTACTCTAATAATCGGTATCGCGACTTTTTTCCGGATGCCTCCTGGTCCGACACAGACGAAAGCATGGTTCCGACCGAAAGGCTGGTTCACCGAGCGCGAAGAAGTCATTGCTGTGACCAGGGTGCTCCGGGACGACCCAACCAAGGCATCCATGCACAACCGCGAACCTCTTACCCCCAAGCTCCTCTTCAAGGCTCTTATGGACTTTGATTTGTGGCCGCTGTACATCATGTACTTTCATTTCCTTAGATGGTATTGTTTGGGCTCCTTTACTGACCTGCAACCCCAGCGGTCTCTTGTTCGGAATCCCAGGATCACCGCCCTCGACATATCTCACTCTTTCGCTGCGAAACCTAGGGTGCGTGATATCTCTCCGTACTCGTCCACTCGGCGCGACCCTATCTAACTGGACTGTCTTTAGATTTGGCACCTTCCAGACTAATTTGTTAACCATTCCTTCAACTGTTGCAACCATCATCACGACCTACGGCATCTCCATCGTCTCTGAGACAGTACACGACCGGTCGTATGTAGCGATGGCCGAAGATTTCTGGATCCTGCCATTCCTTATCGCACTTCGAACTTTACCTGACAACCCCAACCCCTGGATATTCTACGTAAGTTGAATTCCTTCCTGTCAAGCCAGGATAGCCACTTATCGTATTTATATATATGCAGGGCTTAGCATCAGGCCTGCTCTCCAACCCATACACCCATCCCATCCAAGTTGGCTGGTGCTCACGCAACGCCGGAGGAGTCGCAAGCCGAACCGTTAACGCATCCTTATACAACATGTTTGTCCAGGCATCCTCCATTATCTCCGCCAACATCTATAGAAAAGACGACGCACCGTATTGTATGTTCTCTTTTTCTTCTCCTAGACAATCTCTCATCGCTTCATTTCACGATTGCTATCACCCAGACCGCCGCGGAAACACAGTCCTGATCGTCATCTGCGCGTTCAACTGCGTGATTCTCTACCCCGGCGTCAAACAGTACTATATGTGGCGTAACAAGAGGAGAGACGCTATCTGGGATGCCATGACCTCCGAGGCAAGTTCCTCTTGCATCTTTTTATACTCTTTTTATACAAAAGATTGACTGTCGTCCTCGTGCGTTTAGGAGAAAGCCCATTACCTCGCAACGACTAAAGACGAAGGGAACAGGCGCCTCGATTTCCGATTCGCACATTAGAAGCATTTCTAAACGAAATTGTTTAATCTTTTTAAAGCTAAAGGGGCATCGTTTTATTAGTACGCCTCACCTGCACGCTATGATCACGATCCAAAACTCTTTTCTTCAAATAAACGTCTATAATTATAGTGGGATTCTTATATGCTTGTTAGGATAACTAGTGGAATTGCAATGTTGCTCCTCTCTCTCCTCCTTGTGTACTGTACACGTAACTTGTATACTTCTCTCTTATCACCAGGGTCGTTCGTCTATCACGTTGCCATGGACTAAAGCAAAAAGATATCGATTAATTTACTAAAATTACTACACAACTCCAAGCTTAATTGGGACCACAGCGATAGAAAGCAACCAATGCACCAATGCAAGACATAACAAGTTATTTAAAAACCCACGACTGGAATAATGGGTATCACAATCAAGGTCAAGTAACTGCTTACAATAACCAGTCCGGTTGAAACATTGAACAACGACGAATGTGCATGATCGTCAGTAGTATCAAAAAAAAAATAAAAGCAATAAACACAAAAACTATACAAATAGAAGACAGAGAGGAGAGAGCTACTAAAGGCCATAGAGAGCGGTAGGGAAAAAAGGGACTCATATGCTTGCTCCTAGGAATAAGTACCAGGAATTCAGGGGATCCGATTCAAGTTGAAGAACCTCTAGGCTCGATCAGGATGCATCCGGTGAACCGGGAAGGGTTGAGTCGAGAATGGATGCATGCACGATTGAATATCAAAAAGATATCAAAAACCGAATTCGAGTTTAATCCTCAGCTTCTTCCGCGATGTCTTCTTCAGCAGGTTTAGCCTTGCTAGCTTTGGAAGCCGGTTTGGCTCTCTTGGATGCAGGCTTGGCGGCGCCGGCAGCAGCTTTGGAAGAGGGGGCGCGCTATTATACAAGAACGTGGGGGTCAATACAATAGTCTAGACCAGTAGATGCAACAGGGACACGTACCTTGCGTTTCTTGCCAGTTCCTTCTGAACCTTCTGAACCATCAGCCGCAGCGGCAGTTCCATCAGCCATATCTGCATCCTCGTCCTATGAAATAAGAGAAGAGACTCGTCAGCAAGGAAGATCACGACTACACTCCATAAATCCGTACTACCTTCTTGGCAGGGGCCTTCTTCTTGGGCTCAGCTTTCGCCTTTGAAGCGGGCTTGGAGGCAGACTTGGAGGCCGGCTTCTTTGCAGGCGCCTTCTTCTTTGGTTTCTCCTCCTCAGGCTCAGCATCGTCTTCGTCGTCAGAGGCCTTCACGTCGGCGATCTCCGCAGTGAAGTCTTCACCCGACTCCTCATCCTCAGCCTGGAACAGCAGTCAGCCTCACGATCACGAGTATATATGTGCTGGAGAGAAATGTGTAACGCACTGCTTTCTTCTTGGTGGCACGCTTCTTGGGCGCAGGCTTGTCCGCCTTCTCCTTAGCGGGGGCCTTAGCTTTCTTCGCAGCGGGAGCTTTCTTAGCAGGGGCTTTCTCCTTTTCATCCTCTGCTTCGTCTTCAGCACCGCTGGTAGCAGCTTCCTTTGCCTTCTGTGGAGTATATGCGCGTCAACGTCAACTATATGCCAATAGATACAGGAAACATGACCACGTACCTTGGAACGAGGCTTGGCTGGTGCTTTCTTTTTGGGCTTCTCAGCTTCGGAAACCTCACCCTCGTCTTCAGCGCCGCTGGTGGCTTCAGCCTTCTTCTACAATGGTAATGGCTGAATAAGTAACGGTAAGAGGATAGTTGTGCTTAGAACTCACCTTGCCACGGGATTTAGCTGGAGCCTTCTTTGGCTTCTCAGCTTCAGAAGTTGCACCCGCATCCTCGGCAGCCTCAGCCTTCTTCTGTGAATGCGACTAGGTGAGTACATATACAGGTCTCCCAAACACGTCGAGACACACCTTGCCGCGAGACTTGGCTGGGGCTTTCTTAGGCTTCTCCTCTTCGTCCTCAGCATCGTCTTCAGCCTCCTCCTTCTTCTACACAATATGTCAGACACAAGTATCTTCAAAACGAGTAAACGAGTGGCATACCTTGGGCTTAGCTCTCGATTTCTTTGGTTTCTCAGCCTCGCCCTCCTCGTCGCCTTCACCCTCCTCCGCATCCTCGCTCTTCTTCTTCTTCGGTGCGCGCGGCTTCTTCGCCTTGGGTTCGTCGACCTCCGCAGCTATTTTGGGATCCTGGGACTCGGGAACGTCAGCGGCATCGACGTGGCCCTCCTGCCAGGCCTTGCGTATCTTGGCCTGGTCCTCTGGATTGAGCTCCTCAAAACCGTCGAGTTCCTCCGGGTCCTCGATGGACTTCTTAATGTTCTCGAGGATCTTCTTGGTGGTGCATCCCCAGTGCCTCCATACGCTAATCGAGAGCGGGCGTCAGCAAATCGTTGTCGGAGTTTGGGGTTGGACATGAAACAGGCGCGTGTAGTCCCGTGTACATAGTCTGCGCGTGTATGTATACTCACAAGGACGTATGGCCCTGGATGTCAACCACGGATCCTAAACGCATTGTCCCCTTTGCAATCTTAGTTCCTGCATTGAACGAAAAAAAAAAAAATCAGGTTCAGTAAAATTAATCCGCGAGGCTGAGCGCCAGCATGTAGTGCCATGTACCTTGGCATGGTTTCGGACCTGCGTATCAAACAACAAACTAGTATTCAGAACAGATAACATGTGTTTGGGGCATAGCTCGACGCTGACCTTTGCAACCAGCTCTGTTGTTGCCAGAGTATTCAATACGATATCCACCGGGCTTGTCTGACATTTTTTGTGTAGTGGGGGAGGGGAAAGGAAGGGAAGAATGGGAGGGATATTCACCGCCGCGCCTAGGTTTGGTTGAAAGCTGGGGCCTTTTGTGCTTTGAAAGTCCGCCCACAACTTACGCATTGACCACCATCATCGCTCGATGCCACAGTCCTGCATTGCCTTGTCTTGAAATCAACAAGCCGACCGTGTGGCTTCTCTCACATCAACTTTTTCGTCGGTTTTGACAGTTATTTCCTCAGCAAATATCAATTCTGTTGTTTTCTTGGGGACAGATGGACTGGAAGCGGCCGAATAACGCGAATTGTGTTTTATGTGGTTCGGGAGATGCTGGCCTAGAGTTTCTGAATAGAGTTCTAGGCACTGCCTTGGGAAATTGACTATTCTGGAGGACCCGCTACGCCAAATTTACGAGGACGACTTCAACAATTACATCGTTTCCGTTTCAATTCCGTTCCAAATGCCTGGGATGCATTTCCGCTGCGGACCGCGTTAAAATAGTTCAGAAGAACGATCCAGCAACTACTGGGTCGCGCATATGTTGTTGAATGGATTTCTAAGTTAAGGGTTTGTAACACAAGAACCTCAGAGAACACTTCGACGTGATCTATTTTCGACGAATGCTGAGTAAGTTTCTAGCCGGAGGGCATATAAAGCGTCGTGCAGGTCCTCCTGAGCCCACAAGCAACAAGCCCAATCATCCTTTGCAATGGCATCGAAATCGACAACCAACATCCTCTTCACCGGTGCAACAGGTGGGTATATATCCCACCCCCCCATTTATTCATGTCTATGATCCATTAATATAGGCTACATCGGAGGTGCAATCCTTGCCCGCCTTTTGGAACACCCCAATATCTCAAACTGGGATATAACCGCGATCGTTCGCTCAGAAGAGAAAGCAGCGAAGCTGAAACAACTAGGGGTTAATGTCGCTGTCGGCTCTCACAGCGATGAACCCTTCGTCGAGAAACTAGCCTCGACGTCCGACATCGTCATCGCGGCGGTATGTATGAGCTTGAGTCCAATGGCGTCATTGTCTAATCATGGCTCCTCATCCATAGGCTGATGCAGACAACCTGGGAGCAGCCCAGGCCACCCTTCGAGGACTCAAGAAACGCTACGAAGAAACCAAAGTCCCTATCACCTATATCCACACAGTGAGTATATACGTTATCTTCCGTCCCTGCTCCAGTACTTAGACCTTGTAGTCAGGAACAGGTGTCCTAGCCGATGACGCAAAAGGCCTGTACCCGACAGACACGATCTATGACGACTCGAACGCCGACCAGATGAACTCCCTCCCTTTGACCCAGATCCATCGAAACGTTGACACCGAGCTGCTCAAAGCCGATGAACAAGGTTTGTAGTTCTAACATACTTATTGGCATGCCCTGACATGTAGCAATTAACTTCCTCGCCGTTCTCTAGGCTTTGTAAAGACGTATATCGTCCTGCCTTCCACCATCTACGGCATCTTGAATAACCGATTGACTCAGCTGGGGATATCAAACCCGTATTCCATCCAGATCCCAAGCATTATCAAAGCAAGCTTGGGGCGAGGTGAAGGAGGAATGGTCGGAAAGGGTCTCAACCTCTGGCCTAACGTCGATATCGACGAAGGTACTTTCTCCCTGTGTTGATTTAGAGACGTCTTTTAGCTAACGAACTCTTCAGTGGGCGACCTATACATTGACCTTTTGAACGCCATCCTCTCCAACAACCCAGCGGCAGCACACGGTCGCGAAGGCTACTACTTTGGCGAAAGCGGAGAGCATTCTTTGTATCAGGTTGGCAAGCGTATTGCCGAGGTTCTCCTTG
Source organism: Coprinopsis strossmayeri (assembly GCA_900156845.1). Lineage (NCBI taxonomy): Eukaryota > Fungi > Basidiomycota > Agaricomycetes > Agaricales > Psathyrellaceae > Coprinopsis > Coprinopsis strossmayeri. The sequence continues at coordinate 123,402 of FTPT01000267.1, read as the reverse complement.
AGCTTGGACTTGCCAAGAGCGACGAACCCACAACCTTTACAAAGGAAGAGGTGGACAAGTACTTTGGGGTAAGCGTTGAGTGTCCCATCTTTATGAGAAACAAAAAGTTGATTGTCTTTCAGGGAAGCGATTACCTTGGTTCAAACTCTCGGTGTCGCGGCGTGAGGTCAAGACGGGTTGGGTGGAAGCCTATCAAGACGGCTCGTGACCTGTTGGACAGTATCAGAGCCGAAGTTCAAGCTCTCACAGGCCAATCGGCATAGACCACACAATTCGAGAATCCGAAGGCAACAGCCAAAACCAAAACCCAATCCGATGTATCATAGGAACCGTAAAATACCAAAAGAAATCCGAGACTCGGGGTGTATACAAGAGCACGAGTTACAGCAAAACAAATAAATCGAAAGAAAGCGAAGCAAAGGTAACTATGATGCACAATGCATGATGCACGAACTTGAAAGCGAGCTACAAATACAACAAATAATGTGAGATGATAAAAAAGACACTAACTAATTGATATGGTACAGATTAAATGTTAATTGGGTTATTACCAGAAGAGCTGACCGACAACGAGGATGATAGCGCCAAACTTCAAGGCTTTGGGGACAGGAGGCAGCATGCTGTATAACGAAGACGTCTTTCTATCACTCGAGTCATCCCGACATTCCGACACCGTTACGGGTGAAGAACTCTTTCTCGGTCGAGGGGGAATCATACACCGAACAGCACCTTCCTCAGTGAACTCCTCATATACACCCCTCGTTGGCGGGAAAAGCGGGTACTGGCTTCGGGTTTCCTCGACCCGAGGGAGGCGGGGTATGCGCCCCCGGATAGTCGCGCTCACTGTACGTCTGAGTTCGACGGAGACGCCAGATGGACGGTTTAGTGGAGGGTACGGCGGAGCCTGACCTCGATTCGGAGGTGCCGTGTCGGTCTTCCGGGATGGATCCCAGGACATTCCCAAACCCATCGGCGGCGGGACATGGCCTGGGAGGTTGGACAGAGCCGATGTTTCGACGCGTCTTTTCAGACCTGGTGGGCTTCCTCCAGTCCGACCAAAGGTCGAGATGATGGCAGGGGAACCATGTCGCGGTCGAGGCGGGGTTTGAGTCTTTTCTTCTGTGTTAGTGGAGCCAGACTGAGGTGAGGGAGTGTCATCGGAGGCCTTTGTGTCGCTCTGCAAAGGTCCTTTGTCTTTGTCTCCCTTCAAGGTGGTAGGCACAGCAGGATCAACCTCTATGCCCTGAACCTGCGAAGCTGCTCCCTTCAAGTTCAAATTCTCCGCATCGCCTTTTAATTCGTCCGATTGGCTCGCCTTTTCCTCATCTTCGTAACCCCATTCGCCTTCTTCCTCCCCTTCGTAGTAGATGGCTTCCTCGCCGTAAAAATCATCCTCTTCAAACTCCCCATCTTCCTCCCAGCATTTTCCTTCTTCCTCACCCTCTGCATCTTCTAGGTCATCCAATAAAAAGTCCTCCATTGAGCTGTCGTTGTCCTGATCAACTTCGTCTCGCGAAGGAACATATTGTTTTCCACTCGCACTTGCATTCGTCTTCGCCACTGAGGAACTGCCGGTGGTGCGAGGGAGAACAGGGTTGGGAGTGGGTGGCACCGATGATCCTACAGCACCCTGGACCGCCGTGGCACATGGAGATGGAGGACGGGAGTTGGGTGAAACATAGGACGAAGGAGGTGCAGAGGCCTGGAACGGAGCGGGAGGGGATGTAGCAACAGGAGAGGACGACGGGGAAGCTATGGTCACGGTGGACTCGACCTCGTTGTTAGCAAGCTCTGTCACTGGGGCGTCTTGTGTCTCGTTCGAGGTGATCGCTTCCGCAGAGTCCATCTTAGCATCCGGGTCTTGCACATCCACGTCCATAGTATCGCCGCGTTTGGGGGTTGGCCTCGTCCAGGTGCTCATCCTGTTCGTGAGGTCATCAACGATGGGATCCTCGGGCTCGCTCTCGGTTCCATTCAAGTCCATGTCAATGTCCTCGTCCGATGTCCTGACTGCATTAGGCTCGTCCGTTGAATCCTCTTCTGGATCTTCTTCCCATTCGAAATTCAGAATTCTGGAACTGAATCGCAGTCAGTAAAATGGACTCTTGTGAAATAATTAAAAATAGACGTACTTCCGATACTCACGACTCTTTGGGCTCTTAGAGACTTCGTCAGTTTGGCGTGCATCAGGAGACGTGTTCCAGTCCGTTGGGGTTGGAGCACGGTACAGCAGGCTCTGTGGGCTGCTTTGTGGAGTTGCAGGTGTAGGATTCGGTGGTGCCGTGACTGGTGCGGTACCCGCCGGAATGCCATCGTTAACCTGAACAGGAGCAACGGTAGTACCAAGAGCTATATCCTCTCTTGATGCACGCACTTCAGGTGAAGTTTGCCTTTCTCCAACATGACTTGAAGCCTCAGCAGATGGAGCCACTTCTTCCTGCACGTTCAAGTTCGCGTGGGTACTGGTCGATGGAGTGGCAGGGACAACAGAGATAATAACAGTCGGCTCCTCATCGTGCAGACCATCATCAACATAGGCTTCTTCTGCCGGAGAAGGGAGAACCGGTTCCTGGCTTGCAATATGGGGACTTGAAGAATTCGAACCCTGCAGAGAGCTCTGTGGCTGCAATACTGGTTCGAATGGCGCTCCACCAGATGCCAGAGATTTTTCTTCCCGGACGAGGTCTTCGCTGTTCTGATTCTCATTCCTATCCAAGGGCAAAGCCGATACAGCCTGAACCTGCTCGACTGGCGTGGAAGTAACCGCAGAAGTGTTTTCAGACTCTGCCTCGACAGTCGCGCTGTCCCTCTTCGAATCGGATGTGGTGGAGAAAGGTTCAATAGAGGTCAAAACGTCCTCTACGAGGGTAGCGCTCTCACTTGTAGCTGGCTCTTGCTCTTGTGATGTGGGAGGACTCTCAATGTTATCCGAGCTTGGAGACTGAACCGTGGCAGAGTCAATTTCTTGGGTCAACTGTGGCTCTGGCGTCAGGCGCGTTTCGGAGGTTACTGAAGCTTCATCCCTTCGCTCAGGTTCTGTAGATCCTGACGAAGCATCCCCAGCAGCCGGACCAGAGGCCAACGCTTCAACTCTGGCAGAAGTCTCATCCATCGTCTCATCAGGCCTTGCACTTTCCTCCTGGAAGTTGCTTGCTTCAGTGGCCGATTGAACAGATTGCTGCTCTTCTGGAACCGACAACTCGACTCGGACCTCTCTTGTTGAACTCTCATACGGAAGAGGTGTTGATGCTGTCTCGTCAATGTCAGAAACCAAGGACGGAACAGGCCGAGGTCGGGTGGCATGGTGAAACTCACTCCATCCTTGTTCTCTCACGGGCGCCTTTCCTTTATCGACAGGAACCTCGATTTCTGCCTGGCTTCCACCAGCCCTCTCTGACATGGCATGATCAGCACCGTCCGACAGACTCTCTCCCATCCATACATCTGGGGCATAGAAGCTCGAACTTGAAGTGCCCGTACTTGACGAAGGCGAAGACCATCCCGATCCTTCCGGAGCGTTCTCAGTATACGGAAACGCTGATTGACTTTCGACACTGCCATCACCAGCAGAAGAGAAGCCAGAAATAGCCTGACTTGCACCTTCTATGGGAACCGATGACGGCTCCATTACGTGACTGTCAAGCTGTGGGTCAATCTCCCATCCCCTAATAGCGGAGCCGTAGGCAAGCTGAACACTAAGAGGAAGCGAGTCATAGTCATAGCCTGTGGCGTAGAGCTCTCCGGCGTCTGCTGGGTAGTAGGTTGGGCGGGCCGATGCGTTTTCTGAGGACGAGAAGTTGGGTTGATCGTACGGAATCTGGCTAGAACCAACATCCGCCCCTTGAAAGTTCACGTAGGAGTTCATGGGCGGGACCGGTGGCTGCCATGAGTGGCCGGCGTGGGCAGGATGTTGGCGAACAGACGGTGCGTTTAGAGAAGGAGGCGTCATGCTATCTGCCGGGCGTGTCTCGGCCCAATTTTGGTTAGGGTAGGATTCGGCATTGGGAACAGGAGTCTGATACAGATAGGGAGATATTGGGTGGCTCATCGGAAGTATTGGAGTACCCACCAATTGCCCGTAAAATGCGTTCTGCTGTTGAGAGATTTGGATGTATCGTTGGTCGGCCCACTGGTATCGTTGCGAGAAGTTTTGTACTGCGGGAGTCCGTTGCATAGTACCGGGCCTTAACAACCCATACGGTTGCGAGACTGTGGTGGAGTACGAGGACTGGTCAACATTGGGGGCAGCGGTGGAGGCGTCCATAGACATGGAGCCGCTGGCCACATTGTACCGAGACTGAACAGTGGGCACGGTATCCTGAGAGCCTTGAGGAGAGGTATAAACTTGGGCGGGACCAGTTTGAGATGATGATGGGAGGTTGCCATTGGGATAATCATCAGGAGAGGAATTCGCCATGTTATTTAAGGCCAAAACGGCGTCCTCTTCTACACTACTGAGCCTGGTCGACGAGGTCTCCGTGCTCAAGCTCACTAGGGCAGGTGACAACAGTGCAGGAGGCGATGGCGCACTTGATAATGGTGTAGGCGTCACTGGAGCAGCTGGTGATGGAGCGGATGGTAATGAAGACGACCTCTGGGAGGCCATTGCATCTATCCTCTTTGGTAGAGGCTTGACGGCTCTGTTGGCAGGGGCAGTCGTTTCTCTTTTGCGCTCCGTGTCACTGGGGGTAGCGCTCTTCCAGAAGAAGTCCTCGACCTCCTCCGCTAGTGCAATTCGGGAGTACCTGGCGCTCTTTCCTGAGGACGACCCTGGCAAAGAGTGAGCACACTAATCAATCAATAACATTTTACTCATACTAGTCCCAAGATCCGATAGAGATATAGCGACTGGTGCCCTAGGAACGAACTTGGAGCCATAATCCGGACTGGAATATACAGATGGGCCACCAGCCGTTCCTGGGACTTTCCCGTCCTGGATATCCTTCGTAGAGGCAGCCATCATGAGGTTAACACCCAGCGCTGCTTCCTCGTCCCTTGCGTCTTGCTCTTCGAGCGCAGCATCAATGTCAACTTCTCCCTTGGTATCCTCCACAGACGACTCCGCACTGGTGTTTGGAATTTTATCCGAGCTCAAGTGCAAACTCGGTGACGGATCCAGCAAGGGACGGTGGGGGGCCAAAACTCCAAACACCTTCTTCCTTGATGGCAAGGACTTTATAGGCCTCCAAGCCGGAGGAGCCCTTTGTTCCTCACCGTGTTGTATGGGCAATGCGTCGTCGGGAGACATGGTGCTGGATCTTTGGGAGACTTCTGACGACTCATGAGTACTTTCAATGATTTACCAGAAAATCACATACCGGCAGCATTGGGCGACGAGGGCAGCGGTGTGAGGGCCCTGCTGAAGGATGAGCTACTGGATATCGATCCCTGCGAAGATCCTGGGGAAAAATAAGCATTCTCAACAACATAACAGCAAGGCGACCATACCGGCTGCATGCGGCGGCGGCGGCAGCGGTCCAAGCGCACTGCGCAGGGACGAGTTCCTCAATGGCGACGCCGCCGTAGGAGTGGCCAAGCGACGATTTATTCCTTGATATGATTTATCTAGCGCCATTGATAAGCTAGGGAAAGTAGCGTCTGAAGCTTCAAAGAGTAGATAAAGGTTAATAGCATGTGAGCGACTTGATCGTTATTTGCAGTTAGGGCGGGCTCTCACTGGTTGTCTCGGGTACTGACGATGGAGAGGGATTCGACTGCATTGTAGAGGTCCCAATTGATCGATTGGAGTTCAAGTTGGGGGTAGAGGGTTGAGGGTTGGTAGTGAACACAGGCCTAAGTTGAGCTTTTGGTTTCCGATTCATCTCAGCAATGAGTTTATTGGCTTCTTGGATTGAGTTGGATTCGTCTTCACTGTCGGTCAAGTTGTCGTTTGCAGGTCTTCGAGTTGTAAAGCCCCCACAGCCTGTTCTGGGGTATGTTGTGATGAGGGTGCCTTCGGTTGTTATTCTTCTAGTCGGCGGAGGGTTTCCTGCCATTGGGTCCGAAGATGTTCCCGCTGATATAGAAGGAGTGGCGCGGTACACGGCGCAACAAAGGTTCGAAGACTGATAAGTTGGAGATTAAGATGCTCTCGATGGAGAAGATGTGGGTGATAGCGAGGGTGTTCTCCCGTGGTCGTTATGAAGAGAGGCCAAAAACAGAAGTGCTGTACAGACTCAGGTCTGTGCCTGCAGCGGAGATTGTGGTATAGCAATATTGAAACCTACCAAAGGCTTATTTGTCCGATGCTCTGTCTGTCAAAGGGTTCTTCACTTCTTCTGGTCGTCAGTTTCCATCCAGAGTGCTGTTGTTTTTTGTGAAGAACCTTTCAGTTGCGCACACACTGGAGTTATATTGCGGCAGATGTTGGGCCACTCGCTGGTCTGATCGACCTGTACCCAATCAATTAGACAAAAGCGGCGACGGAGAACAAATGTATAAAATAATCTTACCTAACAACCATGTTTTCTGAGCATTCTGTTTCTGCAGCACTGAATTCCTTGTTTTTCTCTATTGACCAGGCCTGGTTACCAAATAATGGGCGAAAACAACAGAACAAAGGCCACGAGCGCTTCAATAATGATCGGGGCGCCGATCAAGGAACGCCGGAGCTTTTCGGCGTTTGCCCTGCGGGGACTGAAATTTCGCAATTGTCCCCAGTGGCCTATTCGCTTCTACTTGCACATCGCGACTTCTACTTACCATCTCTGCATTCGGAATGGGCCTATCGTGCAGGGTACGCACATGCTATACCGTAAAGGACACCGATATTCTGATTTAAAGATCCATAGAAGAACCTATAGGATTACTTGTCAGCTTCCACAGGCTTCGACTGATTGAATGATTGGATTGGGCGGAGGCTGTCTCCAGACTCCAGGGCTTGCACTGCAGCGAAATAAGTCGTCCGCCAATACATGTCAATCCCTATGTCAGGAGGCAAGTTAGACATGCTTTTCACAGATAAGTATCTGAAAACCCAAACCGTGAAGGCGAATATGCAGTTTACCTTGCTTTAAATTTCTCTGTAATATTCGTGCTTCTGAGAGACTTTCCCAACATGGTCCCTGGTACATAGCTGCACAGCTGAGTATACCTTCGGATTCAGATCCGAGATCGCCTTCACTGTTACGGCATTATTTTATCTGGGCTATCGATGTGACCACCCTCGGAAACCTGACTATCACCGCAAGAAGACACAGTACTCAGCGCACGTCAAGTCTCGGGCGTACACAAGTCGCTCACCATTTTTTGGCTAGAATATCGGTATTTATGGTCATCCTACACTTTCCATACCTATTGCTATCCCATTGAAAAAAGATGGTGCCCAAAATCCAAGGCAATAAGTAATGTACATGTGCATTGGACAGATATTCTTTACCCGGGCTAGATCCAAGCAGATCCAGACCCATAAAATGATGCCGTTCTGACGCGTCAATTATTGGCTATTCAAGGCTTTATTAAGTAGGTCCAGTGATACGCGCGCCGACCCGAACGACGCGATATACCCAGCCCCGGCGTGGCTGCAGGGACAGTCATTAGCACAGCGTTCCCCGTAGACAGCCGAACTACGTGGACAGAACGTACCCATAGTTGTAGATCACAGGTATCGTCTTGTCGCTGGAAAGAGACGTTTTAATTTCACCTGCCTCGAGTCGTAGACCACCCTTCCGTGCAGGCCTGAAGCCGCAGCCTTCCTCGACTACGAGAGGCAAGAGTTCTTCGACAGTCGGTACGTCTCCTTTCCTGAGGTGTGGAGGAACAAGTTCAGGACAGATCTTTAGGGTGCGCTCCAAGATTGAACGAGTTGTCTCGGGTCGTGGTTTAGGATACCTTGACAATCCCAAAGTTTATAAAGTCAAAAGAGTTGGTGCGGGGAAGAAAAGAGCCAGCCATACCAATCGTCCTCTTCCAATGTTCCTCCGAGGATGACATTGCCGCTCCTTCGGGGGATAATATATGTCCACGTCCTTTCAAAACTCCACGTCCGTCCGAACCTAATATGGGGTGCATTAATCAAGACAGTTTGCCCCCGGATTGGGTATACGTCCTGGTCTTCCACTCCTCCAAGGTGTCGCGCAGCCAATCCTGCGCACACGACAATGGCATCCGGCGATTTGGGCGTCTTGCTCAAATACTTCCTCTCGCTAAGTTCAAGGAACGGCGCAACGCCATTCTCCGCAAGCTGTGTGATGTGTTGGACGGACCCGCGGACGATCTTGCCGCCCCGACCGAGGAATTTGGCGAAGAGGTAGTTGAGGAAGGGAGGCACGTCGATGGTGACGGTTTGGAAGGTCTCGCCGGCTTCCGCACCTTCAACGATCAGCTCGTCTTTATTTAGAGATCGGAACTGAGCTCAGCGGTCAGTGCCTCCCTCTGCAAAGATGCTTCGGCCGACGGCGTACCTCAGGCATGTGTGCTAATGGGCTAGGATTGGGCCTGGCGTATCCGAAGAACTCAGTCTGCTGAAGGCGTAGGAAACACCCCTCCGCTTCGCCTTGCTCCGACAATTTCCACATTTCATCAAAGGTTTCGCGGTCGAGGGCTGGGGGTATAAGTACGATTCGTGCAACAAATGTATCCATGCGGGCACTCACCATGTCGGAAGTCAGATGAGGCCGCGAAACTAACGTGGTGAGCTCCCTGCATTAGGTATCAGACAGAGCGTCCACACCAAATGCAAATCTTTGATACTCACTGCCCATTGGCTGGTATACTTGGTAGATTTAGGATCGCTGGGCAAGATCTCAGCGATGATGGTGACTTGGTAATCTCCTTGCTCCTGGATTTTCAGAGCAGTGGTTAAACCGATGACACCTGTGTTAATTTCTCTTGAGACTGGCTCCTGTTGCTCTCTTTGATCACTCACCAGCACCAACAACGATTACTGACTTGGCCTCCATGTTAGCGAGAGGGGATTGTTAGGAAGAGCTGCAGCTGCGCGGGGTATATATAAGCAAATCCATAGGCCATCCGCATGTTCCGAATCATGAGAGCCGCGGTCCAGTGCGGACAGACAATATCCCGTGAGGAAGGCGTATGTAGGATAAAAAGATCAAACGTGTACAGAGATCAGAGTTTGCAAGCTCCTGAACCTGCCGCTCTCTCGCACCTCCACTGTTTGATATGTAAATAAAACTCCTCCTTCTTCAGAGCGCGAAAGAACGGCAGATTTAGGGGCCTGCAGAGTCGATAGCAAGGAAAAAGGGCAAAAAGAAACCAACGACGGGACTCGAACCCGCAACCTCTGCCTAACTTCAATAGGAAAGCAACGCACTACCATTGTGCTACGTTGGCTTGTGGAGACTGAGCTTTACAAAGCATGCTAAACCGGAAAGCCCTGTGTTGCTCCGAAATTCCTGCATCGCCTGATCATTCGCAGCAAAGTCGTTCGAGAATTATGTGGTCAAGGCATTGAGCGGGACCATTTCTCATCTCTTCCTCCAACCACCACTTTCCGTCCTCCCCATCGTCCCCGGTATTCCTCTAGACGCAACTGAAAGATTTATCTCTGCAGGAATATGTCGACAGAACTGGGGTTGGACCCGGCGGACCCTCTGAACCTTCTTCTGCACAATAGCGCCGAGTCTTCGATGGAGGACTCGGCCTCGTCCCAGAGCGATGGTACCAGTCCCCCAGACTGGTCGCAGCTCAGCTCATTATGGGATGGTACCGAGACAGCTGGGGTCAAGCCTTACCCGGATCTCATGGACTTCAGCGAGCTTAATTCTCTTCCAATGGACATGGACTTCAACCCAGCAATGGGAATGGAAGGAGGCCTGCATTACGACCCCCTCAAGTTTAACCCAAACATCCATTTCTCATACGATGAGGCTGCAGCATTCCAGAACATCTCAGCGGAGATGATCCCACCCCAATTCTCTTTCACGTTCCAGCAAGCAATGAATGCGAGCGGCACTAGCTTTGCTTCCTCGGCCCCTTCACTTTCTCCTCCTGAATCACCCAACAAGGAACGCAGGTTGAGCGTCACGTCGTCCTCGTCCTCGTCTGGCGTGTCTCTATCACCGGTCCTCGAATCTCTGGCCAGTCCATCCACCAGCTACACCAGCGATGCGCCTTCACCTTCTCCTATCAAGGTTGAAGTAAATAGAGATGCTGAAAGCTCAGGGACTCTTGATGCAGTATCCGAAATCGCTGAGCGTGTCCGTCAAAGTGCAGGCGTCATGCTCGCCGTTCCAATGTCGGCCGACCTCTCAAGCCAAGTCCTCGCCCAATCAATCGCCAATGTCGGTAAGTAAATAAGTATTAATTGTAAAGGATAACATGCTTATTCTTTACTTCTTCAGCTTCTGGCTCCTCCAATAACAAGCTTGCTATCCCTCGTATGCCGCGCTCGGCGGCTCCAAGGTCACCTATCTCGTCTAGCTCCTCAGCAGCTTCTACTCCCCCACCGGCGACCCCTCCCATGACTTCAGCCATCCCCAAACTCGCTATGGACTCCAAACCTCCCTCCGCATCTTCTTCAGCTCTCCCTACTCCAACCATCGTCATGCCGCCGCTGGCCGTATCCACTTCGACGACCGGTGCCCGACCCAAAACCTCTCATACCACGATCGAAAGGCGCTACCGAACCAACCTAAACGCCCGAATCCAGAGTCTTAGAATGGCTGTTCCAGCCCTCCGCGTGTTGGAAGACAGAGACGGTGGTAACGGCAAGAAAATCAAGAAAAATCTCAAGGACGGTGTCTATCTCAAGGGCGCTGGAATTGGTATCGATACCGAGGACGGTGTCATTGATGTCATTGACGAGCGCGGTTTCGTCGATGGTGTCAAGGTTGCACGAAAGTGCAGCAAAGCCAATGTTCTGGGCAAAGCCGTCGAGTATATTCGTGTATTGAAGAAGCGGGAGATGAGACTCAAAGCTGAGCAGAACGGCTTGAAGACCTTGGTCAGTGGGCTTGTTGGCGGGCCTGCTCTTTTGAAAGAGTGGGAACAACGTTGGCGAGAGCGCTTTGGAGGCGAGGAGAAGGACGAGGTGGAAGGAGAGGATGCCGATGACGACGACAGCGACGACGAGGAAGGAGATGACGATGACGATGGAGTGGGGCGGAAGAGGAAGCGCGCAAAGACTGCTCTCCCTCCTGCAAAGAAGCCAGCCGACAGGAAGCCAGCTCCTGCTGTTGCCCCGGCCGTCATGGGCGGATCGGTGGTTAACGGGGAGACTGTTCCTGAGAAAAGGAAGCGGGGTCGTCCCAGGAAGGTCGTTCCCCCACCCATGCCCGTTGCAACTCTTGCGCCTCATATGTCGCATCAACAAGCCGCCGTGTTGCATCAACAGCAGCAGCAGCAGCAACAGCTTCAGCAAGACCAGGTCATGCTTCCTATGGATGCTCAGCGTCAAGGACAAACGCCACAGTACATGCTCGCGGTCTTCGCTTTGTTTTCGTTCTTCAACTCCCCCCTGACATCGCGATACACCTCCCAAAGAAGTGCCCATCAACATAGTGGCATGGTCCTTATGCCTCCTTTAGCCCTTGCTCCTGAGATTGTGTCGCAACTGGTGCCGCCCGCGCCAGCTGAAAGTTCGCACAGTCTGCTTCCGATTTCTTGGGCTTGGAAGGATTATATCCAGGCTTTCCAGCTTATCGTGTCTGTGCTGGTCCTCGGAACCTTCTTGTGGAGTTGGCTAGGGCATACATGGAGTAGGAGAAAGAATTTGGCTCCTCAGACTCAATCAGTCAGCAAGTCCAAGGATGGCAAGAGTGATTTGTCTGCCGTGTGCAATGAACACGTTTTACAGGGTGCGTCTTTGGTTATCGAATACTGGGAGTAGAAAAATCTAATAATCCCTTTAGGCACCGCCGACTTGCTGTCCACTGTTTCTCTTGCACGGATATACTATTCCCTTTCCTCGTACAAGATTGCCACTGTCTCTCAGCTCACTTCCCTTTCTCTCCTCATCTACAACGCCAGCGGTTCCCTCAGCCTCATCGCAAGATTGAAAGCTCGGTCTCTCTGGGTGTCTGCCAAAATAGATGCAGAGCTCATTCAAACTGCTCGGGGCACGAAGCCAGTAGTCAAGGTCTTTGAAAAGCTCGTGATGGAGACTTACGAGTTGGAGGACGCCGTCAAGGCTGTTGCCGAAGCTTCACCCAGAGATAAGACCAACGGAGAGATCTCATTCTCGCCTATTGAAGTTCTTGGTGCCACTATCGTCAAGCAACGAGTCAAGCAACATCTTGGCGCTTTGTTCATTGAAGCCGTTAGTATCTCTCAAGACGAGATCGTGGAGAAGGAGAAGGACACCGCCAAGCAGCTTGAGCTCGAAATCCGGCGAACAATCGATGCCGCTAAAGAGTTGGGTGGCAATCTTGAGGAACTCGGCCGTCTTCTGGAGCGAGTCTGGAAGTCTACGGTTTTGGCCGATCTCGCCGTTGAAGATGGCGAGGAGGTTGTTGAAGATGGGATTGATGGGGAGATCCAGTCGCTTTTGACGGCGTTGGTCTTGTACCGACGGATGTTCTCTGGTTCGAACACCCCAACTGTTTCTTCTCTCCTCATTAGCCCGCCGCCGAGCCCGACTTCGAGGACGGCAAAGGAAGGCGGGGCATTGCTCTCTCTCAGGAAGGCGTTGGGAAACCGCGTGTTCGAGGATGGAGACCGAGAGGGACATTTGGAAGATGTCAGGGATAAGGTGGTGGACCTCATTGTCGACACGGAACGAAGAGGACGAAGCGGTACGCCGTTGGCATAACTCCTTCTGTGCGCACTTATTTTACTTCATCTGTCCTCCTTTTATTGCATCTTATATATGGATGAATGAATCTCTGTATTTCTGTAATACCCGAAATAGTCATGTAAGTCAAGTAAGTAGATTTGTCTCGAGATTTGGTTTAGTACCTCGAACTGTTTTTCCTGATTTAAATTTTGTTGTTTACCGTACACTGCCCAGACCCATTTAATATGTAGTTACTGTGGTTGTACCCAAGTATTACTCGATTGATAATTCGTTCTCACCTGAATGGACAGTAGCCAGAGCTCTCTAGCGATTTCTAGACCCTGCTTCATGGACACCCAGCACCCAGACGATCAAACGAGCGCTTGATTAGCTAATTAGCGATCAATAATAATCGTGAAGTCGGATGTTCGCAACTTGCCAGAAGCCAGCAAGGATGGGCGTCGGTAAGTCCATTCATTATACGGCCAAACAGCTTCTGACAGACATTTATTGTAGATTACAGCCTCTTCGGTGGGGCGGAGTCCCTTAATGAAGGAAAAACCGCGTCCAATAACCGTGGCAGCAGTACGAGGTCGCCGCGGCGCACATTTGCGGCCAACGAGGGATCGAATCCAAATGTTTACGCGTACCAAAAGCCTCCAATGGATCCGAAAGACTTTCTGTGGCTTATGACTGAGGAACCGCATCGGAGTAGGAGGATGGAGATTATGAAGGCGCATCCAGAGGTATGCGTTTACCATCGTCTCAGAATTCCGGAGTAAACCCTTGCACAGGTCACAAAACTCATGGGCTATGAACCTTTAACAAAATATGTCGTGACAGGCGTTGTCTCGCTGCAAATCTTCCTCTCGATATTCCTCCGCCATACGTCGCCGTTGTCGCCTTGGTTTATCCTCTGTGCGTACGCAATAGGAGGGACGGCGAACCACAACCTCTTTCTTGCCATTCACGAGATCACGCACAACCTCGCGTTCAGAGGGATCGCACCAAACAAATTGTTGGCCATCTTTGCCAATTTGCCGATTGGGATACCTTACTCTGCGGCATTTAAAGGATACCACATCGAACATCATAAATTCATGGGCCAGGACGGGATTGACACGGATTTGCCGACGAAATTGGAGCTGCTGCTCTTGAATAATGTTCTGGGGAAAGTGTTCTTTGCGTATGTACCCGTTATTTCTGTCTTCGACTTCAGTTACTCAACAACCTCTTTGACAGAATATTCCAAATACTCTTTTACGCCCTCCGACCAACCTTTGTCCGGGCTCAAAAGCTGACGAAATGGCACCTCCTCAACGTGGTGGTCCAACTAATATTCGACTATATCCTCGTCCAATCCTACGGTTACCGTCCACTCATCTATCTCGTTATGTCCAGCTTCTTCGCAGGCAGTCTGCATCCCTGTTCTGGCCACTTCATCGCGGAACACTACCTCTGGGACGGCCTTGGACAGGAAACCTACAGCTACTACGGACCCCTCAATTACCTGGCGTATAATGTGGGGTACCACAACGAACATCACGATTTCCCCTCGATCCCTTGGACGAGGTTACCGGCACTGCGTGCGCTGGCCCCAGAGTTTTACGACACCATACCGTCTCATCCCTCATGGCCGATGGTCATCGTAAACTTTATCAGAGATAAAGAGGTGGGGATTTATGCAAGAGCAAAAAGACTTGCAAAAATTGCTGGAAGCGATCATAAATCCGAGTGATTGGTATGTGGATTTGGACTATCATGGATTCTAGGAAATATTATTGCTTGCGACTGATAGGATAGACATGGACTAGTAATACCCTCTCTTAATGCCATTTGTGCCAAATGGTGGGTTATGTCAGATTATGAAGGCGGTGGAGAAGAAGCTCTTCGTGCTTCTGGGACAACAGGTGCATATGAAAACCATGAATGGCTATCATCGGTGAATGACTCAGAGCTTTCGTCGTCATCGCTGTCTGCTTCTGGGTCGTATCCGAATCTCCGTAAGAGTTCTGTCCAGGGTGTCAGCATCTTGTTACCGTTGAAGTCCCCTTTAGGTTTTGATAGCGAGTCCTCATCCAAATTGGATGCAGCGAAAATAGCATCCCGCAGGATGAGGTTTATGCTAGTGGACAGCAAACATGAACTCCCTGATTAAGATTAGGAAAAGTAAAAGGGGGGGACGTACTTGTGTGCATAAGGAATGTTTCCACAATGAGGACCACCAACATGATACAGCGATACAGCGACACCCGCTTTTTGGAGACGGTCGGCGATAACTCTAGCGTTTTCTTCAGGATATCCGACATCTTCTGAACAATGGATTATGTGGACCGGGCATCGAATCTAGAAAACGATCCGGAAATCAGTACCAGGCTCCATACGACCATTTGAATCAACGGGAGGTACCTTTTCGAGTGAAGATTGAGGGATATCCGCCCGTTGCATGACCCAGCGTATGCAAGCGTCATAGCTCAGTTTTAGTTTCTTTCGGCTGCCAGACCAAATGTCGATAGCTCGGACCATAGCACATCTGCCGATACTAGGAGCACAGTCAGCCACTTCGTCGAATAACGTTGGCCACCTAGCAGGCAGCTGAAATTGGCAAGCTTTGACTCACGCATCGATCAGCCCACTGTGCTCGTTGTTGTAAAGCAGCTGCATCGCGCCATATAACGTTTCGTCCAAGAGCTCTTCCTGTTTTTGTCTCGTCTCTTCGCTGTCGCCATAGCTTTGGAAAACTTCAGACCAATAATTGAACACTTGCAGACGACCGGTGGCTACATCTTCGAGCTATGTGAGTCGAACGTAGAGTAGTTAGCTGCGGTGTCATGCCACGAGATAGGGGCAAAAACTAAGGGGGACCACAGCGGCTGGGAAAAGAAGACGCTTAGTCCGACACTCACCTCTGTTGGTGTTACTGGTGAGCAGATTGTTAGAGAGAGGACTTGAGATGGGTATGCCGAGGCCAGCTCGAGGCCGACTTGTCCGCCTATGGACAGCCCGAATATGTGACACGGAGGAAGGCCTAGTGCGTCCTGGACCAATGGAAGATAGGTGGTAAGTAGAGTTTAGTGCCTGATGACTTCATGACCCCTGGAGAGGGGAAATTAACGTACCATAACATGTTTGAGATCCTGCGCCGTTTCTTTCGGCGAGTACCTCTCATCCCCAATCGTTCCCCTCGTGCTGCCATGGCCTAACAGATCTACAGCTACAAGGTTGAATTGTCGCAGTTCGGGATCAGTGAACTGGCCTGTCGAAGTTATAATTTACAGAATAAGGAGAGGATTAGGTGAATGACGGCACTTGCGACGCACTTTCGAACATGTCTTGGGAGCCATACCCAGCATGGATGAAGAATACGACGGGCCTTCCTTCTTCAATAGCAATTGCATTCGCATATTGCGATGTAGATATTGAGTAGAACCATTCGTGATAGCCAGAAGGACAGGATACTGGTATGTGAGGCATTGGAGTCTGTGGAGTTTCGGATTTGAATCCCGTATGGAGAATTTGGCTGATCCCACAGGATTCAGGAGTCCTCAATGAAATTCAGGGGTAGTAGGAACTTTGTAGCAGTGCTCGATGTGGGAGTAAAGGAGTGCGTAGGAAACAGAAACAGAGGGCCAAGTTAATAGATATCATATTTATATGTACACCAAACTAGTGGGGTTCTTGGCTTGTCCACGCGGTCATCGGAGCAAGTGTGTGTTATTTTTTCCAAGCCATTGTGCTTTCCAGCTGATCAACCTGGCGCACATATTACCGTAGTGAGACTTAATACACGCATATTACGGTACACTGGGTGCATCAGCAGATACCGCCGCAGAAGAAAACGGGAAAGAGGGTTAAAACGGGATTGGTATTCCTTATCACCCCGGTTTGCTTAATTGTCTAGCACTACCTTTTGCGGTTAGAAACTTGAGGTGCTTATGTAGGAGCCTTTCGTATCGGATGTTCTCTCCTTCCCCATCCGAAAATGTATCTCCACTTACTAAGGCAGGAAGATGTCAGAAGGTGACTTCATTAATGGGATTGGCATCGAACCTTGATGCCTGATGGTAAATCCTGGGTAAGTCGACAGAGTGACAGTTGACGGGATCCGTCGAGGTCGAGCAGAACGGAAGTATCAAGGTATGGTCCGTTGCTAGGTTGTCGGGGCACTTTACTAGCAAATTGTTGAATAGTAGATATTTTCCCCTTGGCTCTAGAAGACTCGCAGCTCCGATGACAATCATGATATCACATCGATGAAATGGAACGGAACTCGAATACGCTAACTTTAGATGTCTGCATGGCGCATGACGATCTTACATACCACAAAAATGGAGAAGAGGATGGAATAAGCGCTCATAACGGAATAGAATAAACTAAGTAGCACATAGGTTCAAAACAGGATCCGGAGCTCTCTTGAGCTCGAGACCGCTGGCATGGCCTTTGTTTTGAGACAGTCCCTGAGAAGACGGAAATACATCCCACTCATACGAACGGGTGTTGGACACAGTGCGTGCCCGGGCGTCTCACCAAGTATCAATCCAGAAGCTACGGCCGATACGTCCAGCACTACCAACTCCAATTTCGGAAGCTCCGCTCTGGCTAAGGCCTTGTCCAACTTCGCCCATTGTCCTTTCAGAAATGTAGCAATCGTGCAATAGCCTGGGGACGCTGGATCGCGCCATCGAAGTTGGATATTGATCCGTTTTAATTGGCAGGTTCCGGTCACGGTGTTCAGCCCCATGACCAACTGGTCGAGGAATGATTCGGGCGGCCAGACGTCGAGGATGACCGCGAAAGTGATGATGTCAAACGAGTGGAACCAATCCATCGTAACGGGGATTCTCTCGCTACCGAACCATACCGGTTCTTGAAGAGTATCAACATGTTAAATAAAATATTTATACTAGCAAGAAAGAACGGCAAGAAAGACACACCTGCGAGAATGCTCACGCCATCACAGATCACCACCTTTTTCAAGTCTGGGAGGTTAGCTTGAAGGAGACAGCGAAATGTGTCAATGTCGGTCGGCCCTTGTCCCGAAATTACGATGGTCTGAAGGCCTGCCAAAGGTATCGGCACTCCATCTGGGCTGCATGAGATCGCCAAAGCTGCCTCGTGCCTCGTAACTGCTTTATGAAGGCTGAACGATCGCAGCAAGCTGGATGTGATTTTGAGCGACCGTAGACCGTTTCTGGGTCCCCATTGCGTCCGACAATTGGCATAGCTGGCCGCTTCAGCATCTCCCATGACCGAAGTGTCCCACACGACATTGTCAAGCTCCAAGGAGACGACCGAAGGACTGACGCAATCGAACAATTCCCTTCTTACTCTGACTCCTTGGAGGCGTAGGCTCGTGAGCTGGGGATTGGTCGAGATTGCACGTAGGACATCGTGCTTGGACGGAGCAGGGAGTCCTAAAAGCCACGGTAGAGCGAGAGGGTCCCATTCGGTGCCTGAGTGCTCGCTCCTGACAATGAGTGTCTGGAGTCGTGGAAGAGAGTGGAAGAGAGCTTCCAGGGACTCGGAGTAGACATTCCTTTTGTTTGGATTTTTCACCCAGCTCGGGCCAAATTGAAGGGTCAAAGTATGGGCAGAGGCATTTCGTCTTGAGTTGATAAGTAATTCGACCAGGTCGTCGTTTGATTTGCACTCTAAAAAGCCCTTCAGATATCGATATGCCTGATCACGACATACTCTGCAAGTGAGAGCCACTTTGACCAGAGCGCATCTTTCTTCAATCACAGGTCCCCAGTTGTCCAACTGGCGGAGGTATTCCTGACCGAGCTGGTCGACTATACATAGTATGATTTCGAAGGCCAGCATTACGAGAGCTATTTGAGAAGAGAAGTCAAGAATGCCATCCGCATACCCAATTTTGAAACACTTACACTGTATGCTGTAATCAAACACCCTTCAGGTCTTCCAGATAAGAGGAGTTTTCAAGATTGATACGACGGAGAGGCGTAACAGGCTTCGACGTGGCCGTTAGAGCTATAAATAAAGACCTGGGGAAACATCTGGTTGTCCGCACGGACTTGATTCTTCGGGTATGAAGGCGAGGATGCAATAGAACGTGACATCATGAGACCTTTCCGCAACCGTTATGGAATCCCAAAGCCAAGACCACGGCACATTAGAAAAAGCCAATCTTAAGCGCCCAATGTCAATGAAGACCAGACGAGCAGATCAAATTGTAGAACGACCTGTGGATTACAAGAATTGGTCGTAACTTTAGGGACCGCACGTAGAGCAGACAAAAGCTATGCACCTGTAATCGTGAGGCCCGGTCAGAACGGAGTGATTGTGGAACATAACGCCACAGGCCCAACATTCTACCTTTGTGCTGGTTAAAGATTAATAATAATGTCAAGATGCCCGACACGGTTTAGAAACTACATCATTCATTCAGAGGAGAACCTTGAGATGTACCCGCTTTGCGACTTGGACGTTGGGTAATGGGGTGTGGAGGAATTCCTCGGGCTTCTGGTTGCCGTCCTCATGAATCGGCCGGACGTCACATCGAGCACGACCTGCTCCAACTGGCTGAACTCCCAAAGGCCATGTCCAGTTGAGCCCATGCTACTTCTGCGAGCCTCTGCATCAGGAATCTCGGGCGCTTGAGGGATTCGCGGTCTTGGATGAGGAATCGGCTCTCCGTGCGAACTGAAGAAAGGGCCAGAGAGGTTTGCCACCGTGATGGGCCATAATCCCCGCAAACCGTCTTCAGGTCCCTATCGTGTGCGGAACAGTGGGCAGTCAATGAATTACAGGGTTTTGTATGCTTATCTTCCTCGCACTCGACCAAGTTCGGGTCGAGCAACCTCACAGACTCGGATGGGCTAATACAATAGAGGCACCATTAGGCACTCGAGGCGAAGGCTGGTCAAGTTGAAGTTCGAGGATAAGAAACGAACGATACAGCTTCATTTGATGAGGCAGCCCTTTCAGCCAGGAGACCTTTCCTATCCACGTGCCCCGATTCTCCCCTCGATTTGCGAGTCTGTACAATTGAGGCAAAGGTCCAAAGAGGGTTGCCAGGGAGTAGGCATCCGTTTCATCGTAATCATCATCCCAGCAATTATGAGGGCCAAATTCGAGTCGCGATGTGTGAACAAACTTGCTCTCTTCCGCCCTGTTGATTAGGTTGACCCCTTGTCGGCCGTCGACTTGCATTCAATGAAGCCTTTGCGGTATTGGTACGCCTGATCACGAAAGGCTCTGCACACCAGAGCTGCGTCGATAAGGCTGACTTCTTCCTGACATGAAGTGGTCTACCTGGTATGCTTGTCTTAGTCGATCGACAACTTCGGGGCCAATTGCAACAGCCTGAGGCAACGTGCCCATTAGGTTGTACCATGCCAGGGCGATTAGATCCATTTTGGTCTGCTATTAGATAACGAGAACTTACATATTCGTAGAGTTGTAGAGCCCCCAACAGTTTCTCAGATCCTCTAGACAGGACGCTGGCGGCGAAGGTCGCTACTACGAGGTAGGTTATGGACAAGTTGCCCCGCGTGACCGTGACTCTGTCCGGACGGATTAGTTTTATAAGCGCCCGACTACAATGACTAGCAATATCCGTAGCGTTCAGCTTCACGAGTCATAAGACCTAGCTCCCTCTGTACGACAAGCTGCGGCATAGCAGGCGCCGAGTATTTGGAGGGAAGTTCATGTATAATTCCACAAGGTTGTTCAGTCATTTACAAATACAAGGAATAGTCATTACTATAATATACAGTTATGTAGCATTCTCATCGTCGTCCGAGTCGAATTTGGTGATAGCCTGCTCTCTGCTCAATTAGCCAACCTAGTTATGGCTAGGATGCTTTCATTTCCTGTCCCGAGAACACCGTCTTCGAGGTACTTTCTCCAAGAGTATTGGCCCCATCTTCGCTCTCATCTACGACGCTCAAATCACTGTCGAAGACTTCCACCTCCATCGTCGCCTGCAACTGTTGCTCCAAGCTCTGGCTTCCTGCCCTGCTCCTGCTCGCTCTCGGAACCAAGGTTCCCGTTTCCGCCACACGCGCCCCAAAATCCAGGCTTGCTCGCCGACTAGTCGTCCCACCTCCCCCTGCTCCTCCTCGAGACATACTACCCCGCCTGGCGTTAGAGTTACGTCGACTTAGAGGCTCGACGGGAGATAATGATGCGTCCCGATGTGGCATATGGAACGATACCGTGGGCGAGCCAAACGAGGAAGACAGTGAGGGTGGTGGAACGGAAGGATACGACAACCCCCTTCCTAGCGTAAGAGACAATGGTGGAAGGTGATTCAGAGAGGCGGACGAAGGCGGGCTCGTGATGTTTGTACCGGTGCTCAACAGACTACTAGGTGCATTCGTAGCGGCCGAAGTGCCTGGCGAGAATGGGAAGGGTGATTCTGGCGAGGTGGGAGAATGCGACAAAGGCGTGTTCAGCTCCGAAGAGGATATATGGCTGGAGGGTCGATGGTAGTTTATTGACGACGTCGGTGGTCGTGGTATTGGTACGCCTTGAGGATGAGACGTTCGAGAGAATGATGATCTGTGATGTGTAGGTTGCGACAAGGGATCCGATGACACGCTCAGCAAGCCGTCCAACGGGATACCAAGCTAAGAGATATATCAGATCAGCGAGTTAAAAGAAGGATACAATGCTCACCGTTCTTCTATGTTCGATAAGCTCTTCCCTGTAGATATCGTTGAGTCTGATGATGCGGATGAACTCGCGTTCGGTGTCGACCAGCTTGTTCCGCAGTTGCTCGTTTTCTTGTCTCAGAGTCTCGAGCAAGGATTCTGCACTGGGATTGCCTGGATTCCTCCCGTTCATAAATGTCCCAAAGCCCACTCCCGTTTCAGGTGAGATGCTGGCCAAATCGGCGTTCGACAAGGCCCCATTCGTATAGGTACTGGGTCCCGCGTGGCCGTTGGACTGCTGCTGCTGGAGCTGATGTTGCGCGAGCCGTAACGCAGAAAGCTCTCTCGAAAGCCTGTTGACATGGGACTCGGATTCAGCTTCCAGGGCATTCTCCAGCCCAATCTTCTCTTGGCGGAGCTTTATAAATGGTAGCCACGATGGGGGTTACAGGACCGCCAGCATCAGAATAAGTCAGCATATCGACTAAAAGCAACCAGAAATATGGCTAGCGCACCTGTTCCAGCTTCCTCGATAACAAGTTGATGATCCTCTCTTCCTCGGCCTCATAGGCGTTAATGAGTTCTTCCTGGTGGCGGCTGCTGTTGCTTGCTGTCGACAGGCGTCGGACTGGCGGTGAATAGGACATCTTCAGGCTTCGATGCTCGGTGTCAGAATATGCCTGTCGTCGTTATGGAAGATGGTGGAAAGAGTTGAAGCATGAAGATCGTCCCGTAAATCCCGGCAGACAATGGGCCGTTGTCGTTCACCGGCACCGGCCATCAGGCGATCAGTGGCATTAATGATGGTCTTCATCTGGAACAAGTTCTCCAGGTCCAGGATGGCCATGTTAAATTGCTGAAAAAACAGACAGCAGAGAACGAGGAATATCAGCGGCGCGTCAATTCGAGTTTCAAAGCTGAATCCTAGACTTATGTAGGTCTACTTGTCAATGTAGTTCAAGGAGCTTGAAGCTGCTTTATCCTTTCTGTGCGTAGATCAGGCTAGTTCTTGACTTGCGTGAAGGGAGCTAGCCACTGTAAATTACGTGAACCGCGGAATTTTGGTCAAGGGGGGGTCTGTACCTTAGTACACATGCATCTCCATTAAATCACCAAAGTACCGGGAACTAGCATGAATGCACCGACAAGGTTGACGCCTTCTTGACGCCTTCACGATGGGTAGACATGGATTATTTGCAGGGCAACTCAATTGGTGGCGCATGTCCGTCGATCTTTTCAAGCTAGGGCGGAGGAACAGCATTGAAAACTGTGGGCTATGCTGGGGTGTCGAAAAACACATAGTTTCATGCCCGTCGTATTTAAATTTGCTAGCAGTCTTGTTTCGTAGCTGAAGCGCTGAAGTGCAGTTACGTGGCCCAACAGCATGGAGCCGCAGCAAACACAGCAGCCCGTGAGTATAGAATGAACATTGTATTTAATTTTAAAGTACTGCGCATTGGGGTAGTCAGCGGCCTCGGACTGCAGCTGAGATACCCACAGTAACTTTTTTTTGATCGGCGGAAAGTGTATTACCACCATTAAACGGATGCGCGAACACAGTTCCTCGAGGTAGGCCCGTCCGAGTTATATCTTCCCATTGTTTCATTCGAGGCCGCTGATGTTTGTGGCGTATGGTATTCATCCCCGTGATGATACTTGCTTCAAGGCTGTAATGACATTGAATCATTAGGGCGGTGCTGAAAGATGCCAGCGAAGGGCTACCATGCGCTCTCGTAGTCTTATACTTTATCCTCGCGACATAGAACACTCTAATATCAGCTGCAACAAGAGAGAACAAGAGATCCCATCTGCAGGGTCTCCTGGAACCCAGGCTATTTCTGGACCCAAAATTTCTCATGCCCATGCAGCACTGGACAGGTTATCCCAAGGCAAGGTTACAACACATGACTCAAATTTCCCGCCGCCCGACGGCAAATATCTCTGGGCAGAGTCATTATTTAATTTGAGCGACGGATTCCACCCGTCGCCGGGTCTCGTGTTCGGCCTCATCTCCAATGCCATCAACATTGAAGAGCTAATTTGACTCTTTGAATGTCTTGGCGGAGTCTTTTCCCGCTATCTCCTGAGTCACCCGACGGCGGCGCTGCTGCCGTTGCAAGTCGCGTAATATCCGTCGGGCACTGCCCGCCGTCCCGTCTTCTTGATGTCTATGCATGATTGTTCTTATACTCATCGCGTTATTATAATTATACTTGATTTATATCAAATGTAGTGCGACCCTGCATAGTATACACCCCCTTGCAACATTCCGTATGTCGTCGGACTCCATAATATCAGATATCTATAACGACATACCCGACTACTTAGCCGAAGGTAAGCCTCGTTGCGCTGCACAGCAAAGGTTCCGCGTGTCAGATTGCCAAATCAGGAGAACAATGGTGCGCCTCCCGCCACGGACCCCGAAACCATCCGGGCGCGCCCGCCCTCTGATTGGCAGATCGTGGGGTGCACGGGGGCCTGCGACACACAAACTCCATTGTTCCCCGGAGCCATCACTTAATGATCACCCAATAAGGTAAAAAGAGCGGAAATTAGCGCTTCTTTTCCAAAGCCTGACTCATCTTGACCCGCCCTATAAAACCGCAGCCTTCCCAGGAGCCCAATTCCCGTTTCGTTCCCCCACCCTTATATGATTGATACGTTTTGACTGAGTGTGATTCCTTCCCCCCCCGTGAATCTTGCAATGTCCTTTCACTACAGCCAGTTTCCTGGGGGTGAAGATTATTCGACACCTCCAACGCCGCATGATGCCTTCCCCAAGTGGGACACAATAGAGCGTGAACAGCAAGAAATCCAGGAACAGATTCAGCAGCAACAGCAACAGCACCACCAGACCGTCGTCCCGAGTGAATTACATTCTCCTATCGTTCCAGGATATCCAGCGACAATCCAGCTTGAAGATAGGCCGCCTCCAGTTGTTCCAAGCCATGACAATTCTGCGGTTCACCTTCACCCGGTACACCAAGACACAAGGTCAGAGACTGTGAATAAGATTAAGCGCCTAGTTTTTGACACGTGGCTTGCCTTCATTTTCTCGTTCTTGCGTTGTCGATCTTAGCAGTCATGGCCAGCCAAAGCCGCCTCCAGTACCATCCGGGTCGATGATCATTAGATCAGGTCGGTCACAGCAGCATCATCAGGCCCAGCAGCAAGCACATCCATATGGTCACCGGCCGTCAACGTCGACATCGACAGCCGCAGGATCTTCTAGACAGAATCAAGTTCTGGTTTATCCGCCCCCAGGGCAATCTCGAGTCGTGCATCGAGAGCAACATGTTCATTTCGCACCAGCACCAACGATATCCAGACAGACGAGTGGCGGCGTCGTTGCTTCCGCTATCCCTTCAACTTCTTCAGCACGAGTGTCGCCTCTGGTACCTTCGCCGTCTAGCAGAATTACCAGTTTCCCATCTTCAATCCGGTGCGTACCGTCGCCGACACAATGTTTGCTGAGTACTTACGTGGACTTGACAGCAGTTCGCCAACCACGAATGCCCCACTAGGATCTGCCTTGCTTAGGATATCCCCTCGGGTGATGGACGCGCCTGCTCTGTCCTCGTCGGCACGGCCAGAGAAGCAGAATGAGTACTACCTCCGCATGGACACGCTCTATGACACGGATCTGCATGTGATGACGACCATGCTTGAAGTGCCAGGAGTGAAACGAGAGAATCTGTCGGTGAAACTGTCGACGAACTCGTTCAATCGCGTGAGGCAGATTACAGTAAGAGGAGAGGCCCACTCACCTTTTGGTAGTCTGCCGTTGATCAATGAACCTTCTCTTGCATCTGAGGGCTCCACTGTACCATTCAATCCCCGGAAAATGATGGTGAGAGAGCGGAAATATGGTCGCTTTAAACGTGCGATACCTGTTCCTTCAGACTTGAAAGTACGTACCATTTTCTTTCTTTTTCTCTTTCGTCTCTTCTGCGTTATCCTTTTCTATTCGGAACGTGAGCATGTGAGCGGATTTTAACTTCTCTTCTGCTTTTGGCGTGGTGCCTGGGTTGCGTCCACGGTCATTTAGTGTGAAGAAATCAACGTGCGCTTGGAAGACGGCCTC
Source organism: Coprinopsis strossmayeri (assembly GCA_900156845.1). NCBI lineage: Eukaryota > Fungi > Basidiomycota > Agaricomycetes > Agaricales > Psathyrellaceae > Coprinopsis > Coprinopsis strossmayeri. The sequence goes on along the minus strand of FTPT01000267.1, from coordinate 98,024 downwards.
TTAATTATCAGCTTCCCCTGTGGAATGCCCGTCGAAGAAGAAGAGGAAACTGTCACAATTAATTGAGTGAGCCTGATACGGTGAAATTGGAGTATCAACCTCGACTCAGCAAGTCTAGCACCAACCTCCAACCTGGCGACGTTAGGAAGCCAGCTAATCCACCACTCCAGCATTCCTCGTTTATCAAACGAACATTATAAGTATCCATCGACCGTAAAACTAGATGCCCATGACATTCCAGAAGTTCTCACCTCTCCTTTAAGTGATAGCCCCACTGCTTAACTTAACACTTCTGCTGGACACGCTTGATACAGTATACCCTCCTCTTGTTCTTGCATTTTTATCTCTTGCCTTGTATTGCCATCGCTCACCAACCCCCTTGTGTTCTTATATCCTCGTCATCGTCAGTCCCCCGTACATTATTGTCCACCACGCATGTTCTTTGTCCTGTTTATTGCATATATTAGCTCTGCGCTGTCGTATCTATTGTAGTGACTGGTCGTACCGTAAATTGCACATAACTTTGTTCTGGTCCCCTACGCTCATGGAAACACGGAAGCCAACCGAAGTCAGGGCTTAGCCAAAAGGTACCTGGAATTCCGTGAAGTTCTTCATAGGTATATCTTCAGTCTATGATCCACTTACATGGCGTGTAGATGGTAAAATAGACGACAAAGTACCAAGAAAAATGGACTGGAAAGCCCAACCGTCTGAGGGAAACAGTGAAGCAGAATTTGGACACCAACCTGATGGCCAAACAAGGGCAGCTTCCACGTGATTTATGCAGCGCCACGACGATCCTCGCGTGCAAACGTCGACGAAATCGCGGCCTTCCATTTACGACGTTTACGACGGCCACGACATCCAGGAATCTCAGAGCCGTGAAGCCATGGTCGAGGACAAGTATATAGGGCTCGCCCTCTCAATGTCAGGTTCGGTAGCCATTGGAAGCAGTTTTATCATCACAAAAAAGGCATGTGCACCCCTGTTATAAGGGTAACTGGCTGCGGATCTGGCAGCTCGCTAATTGCTTATCCAGGGATTGAATGACGCTGCTAACAGATCGGCCTATGGAACGCAAGCCAGTGATAACTTGTCTTACTTCAAAAGCCCCATGTGGTGGGCCGGAATGAGTACCCGTACGTCGTATATTGAGTTTTCGGCTGGACGGGGAAGCTGAATGATTGCCTTTGCTTGGGTTAGTCGTAATTGGGGAAAGTAAGTAATCGTCTACTTAGATAACTCTTGAGTCTAATGGCTTGTAGTTGCCAACTTCGCTGCTTATACTTTCGCACCGCCAATTCTCGTGACGCCGCTGGGCGCGCTCAGTGTTATTGTCGGGTGAGTGGTGTGATTATTCACCGCCCAACATTACTCCTAACCCTGGATACTTATGCAGTGCTATCCTTGCTTCTTTTCTACTCAATGAACAACTAGGACACCTGGGCAGGATAGGATGCACCCTCTGTCTGTTAGGTTCCCTCATTATCGTCCTGCACGCACCGGAAGATCGACCAGTCGAAACTGTTGATGAGATCCTGCATTACGCCCTTCAGCCTGGATTCTTGATGTACTGCTTCACGGTGCTGGTAATCTCGCTGGTCATGATCTTCGTCGTCTCTCCAAAACACGGTCGAACAAACCCCTTGGTTTATCTTACGGTCTGTTCGCTCGTTGGATCCGTTTCCGTCATGGCCATCAAAGGCTTCGGAATTGCAATCAAGTTGACCCTCAATGGAAACAATCAATTGACCCACCCGAGTACCTACGTTTTCGGCATCATCGTACCGCTCTGTATCATCGTCCAGATGAACTATTTCAACAAAGCCCTGGATACGTTCTCCACCAACGTGTAAGTTCCGACATCTATAGCTGCTCCTTTCTTATTTTGCTGAAGCTTTCCACAGTGTCAACCCCATCTATTATGTCGGCTTCTCTAGCGCAACCATAGTCGCCTCTCTTATCCTCTTCCAAGGCCTCTACAATACAGACACAGGGACCGGAGTTTCCTTGTTGACGGGCTTCATCATCACGTTCCTCGGGGTCCACCTTCTCAACTACTCTCGTGTCCCCGAACAACAACACCCCGACCATTCCACCCTCGAGGGTGGCTTGATGAATCCTCGACTAAGCGTCCAAGGCCGGATGTCGATCGACGGGTGGAACGACATTCATGGCGGCGGTCGTGCAGGTCACGGACGCCGCAACTCTCTCTACCGTTCGCAATCAAACACCCTCTTCAATGCTTTTGACGAACATGAAAATGGAACTGGGAATGGGGAGGCTGTAGGCTTGCGGAAGTTGAGAGAAGAAGATGACGAGGAATATGACGATGACGATGTTGCGCTAGAATACGATGAACGGACTCATTTGCAGTCGAAGGGCAAGGCACCGGTGTCACCACATCGATTGCACGAACACCACCTGTCTAGGAGTAATAGTGGGTCGAGGAGCCAGAGTCGGTCTCCGATTCATAACCCATCTTTTACTGATGTCCGGATACCCATTCGATAAGATTTCTTTTTCGTTCTTTATAGTTATTCGTTCCTTAAATAATTCTGGGTACATACGTTCTACCATGATCTCTACACCCCCCTGGAAGCAATGGCTGGGCAGAAAAGGAATATTGTAGTAGTTAATAATTTCGGGGGTTTGCAGGAGTTTGTGAGCGAAGGAATTTGGGCTCCAGAAAAAGAAAGAATTGCTTTAACAAATTGGTTCAGCCCGGGATCGAACCGGGGACCTTCTGTGATCGCATGATGTGAGACAGAAATCATAACCACTAGACCACTGAACCGTTAAACGCTACAATTTGGTGTACAATCCAGCCTCCCGGTAGTGACAGTGGGTGCACCTTCCTTTTTCCTTTTACCATCAACTGGTACCATGGCTTTCGACTGGACTAGTATGTGAAACTTGCGTGAATAAATGTGAATTACTGAACATTTACTCTTTACAGGTCCCGTTCGCGAGAACAGTCAAGTAGGCACATTGCCCCCTATTCCCAACGAAATATATCTCCGAATTTTCGAGGATCTTAAGCCCAGACGAGACTCTCGTGGCGACTTAAATGTGGAATATAAGCGCGACATATCCCATGTTGCGCTGGTCTGTCGATTTTTCCGCTCCCTAATGCTACAGTGTATTTTTGAAAGGCTCGTCTTCACCGGTGCTGCCCGCAGTGCCAATGGCGACACCAGTTCGAACTTTTGCAGCGCGGCGAATAAAGGGCAAGGACATGGGCGCGCACCTGCCCTCTACGTTCGTCACTGCGTCTTCGGGTCTTGGAGGCCCGTCTACTCTTTTCCAGATCGGGCAAGGGCTGATTTCCTGAAGACGGTGTATTACCCCGCGTTGACGTACATGAAAAATCTCGAAACCCTCGAACTCAGCTCGACTCTTATCCTTCCTGGGCTTCTGCACTCCCTTGGCGAGCTCGAAAACTTGCGTACGCTTGCCTTGAAAGATGTCTACTTCGAAGATTGTGAACGAGACGACTTTCAGCGGCATTTGCCGAAGCTACGGTTGAAAGAGCTATGTGTAGAAAAGGGATCAGACTCGGAACCCCATCAACGTTCAGAATCTATGGACCAGCTGCTCGAGTCCATTGATTATTCACAAATGGTCTCCTTGAAGACTTACGGGGAAGGCTTCATCCGTCGGATACTTGCATTGCCGTTGAAGGCAGTCCTTACGTTGGAGAAACTGTGGATAGAAGATATCGAAGACTCTCAACTCACCTCGCGTTTCTTCCAAAAGCTACCTAATGTTCTCAAACTATGTATCCACGATGTGCAGCTTAGGGTTCTCGAGGATTTGGAACTGGAAGCGTCGCACCTACCATTGCTCACCCACCTTGAATGCCACACCAGGATCTTGCATCACCTCATCCCTGGTCGACCCATCACAGTGGCTAAAATTACCGACTTTTCCTCCCCTCTCCAGGAGATCCTGCCAATTGTAGCCAATCCTCGCACTTCCGTGCGTAAGTTGGTGATACACTTGGCAACTACCTTCCGCAGCGACAAATTGCTGGTCGATTCATATTTGAGAGATGATCGGTCGAAATTGGAGGGTCTGCGTATCCTACTCCCCCTCGCTATACTCGCTACGGCATCAGGGGAGGCTCTACTGGTGAGCCTTGCATAAAATGCATTTATTTGTTCCATGTTTCTCATAGCTAACTGCTGGCCTACTGGATGTTTTTAAAATGCATCCCTATCTTGACATGTGTCTCTCTACCCCCAGTATTGGGCATCGATTTAGCACCTGGTTGGGGGTATGAGATACCATCCGTGCAGTTTCTAATCCTGAATCTCAAAGAACAATGCACTATAGTGCAAAAAGCGTCGAAAGACTCTCCTCGGCTTAGGCAATTTATTGTAGGTCCTGTTCGGTGGGACAAGACTCTTGACAGACAGTGGAACGCCGATATAGAAGAGGAATCGTGTCGAGAACTACTCAAATACCTTCCTGCTGATATTTCACATTACGACTATGATGGCTTCTGGGAGAAAGCTAGAATTTCTTACTCGACTTAAGGATTCGATCCGCTTTCTCTAGATGATTTGTTATGCTATTGGTGCCCTCAATTAATTCCTCTCGTAATCGCATTTCGTAGATACTACTTTTCATGAGATTGCGCCTTCTGTCCAATGAAGTTACTGCCTAAAGTTACTCGACCCTTCCGCAGCCCCTGTTCCCATCATCATGATCATCAATCCCATGAAGCTGCGGTTGTTGCCCCCTGTCGCTCTCACTCTCACAGCGTCTGCAAGTCAGAGTTGTGAAGGTTCTTACCATCACTCCAGTTGACTAAACCCCAGGTGCCTTCTTTCTCTGACCTGCTATCCTCTTATCACGCATAAATGACCGTGCTACCCCGGGAACACCCCAATCTTCCTGGTAAGTGACGTATGAGCTATATCCGTGTGTTAGTGAGCGAGCCTCTGTCAATTTAGAATGCTGGGGCCATCGAGGAGTAAATTTTCTTCTTCCGAACATTAGCGCGGATGGCTAAAGGGCTTATTAACAGGCGTCAGCCGCCTTTCCCGAGAATACCTTGGCAAGCTTCGAAAAGGCCATTCAAGATGGAGCTGAAGCCATCGAAAGTGGTATGTGGATCCCTGTCACCGTATACGGCTTGCTGAATACATCCACTACTAGATGTTCATGTTTCGGCAGACAATGTGATACTTATGTTCCATGATGCCGGTCAGTTTAACCGAGCGCTTAATTGCTGTCTCTCGACTTATGGCCATAGATCTTGCACGAACGACCCTATCGACTGGTAAGTCGTATATTCAGGGCTGCTTCTACTGGTTCTGACCCGTGTATCATATTTTTATCGCACAGGTCATATCGCAGAGCGAAACTGGTACGGGCCCGATGGGATGGAGCACGTCAAAACGCGTAAAGAACCATCCCAATCCATACCTACTTTTGCCGAAACAGTGGAATTGCTCATGAAGGTATGCTCTGGCTCGTTTCTCAGTTGATGGTATTACATATCTGACTTCAAGCGGGGTCTTCTAGCCGAGCAATCGACATGTAATATTCAATGTCGACGTGAAGGCTCGGAATGATGCTAAACACATATTCACTCTCATGAACGAGATAATCACGGCCCAACCAGACTGGGAAACATCCCTGGCACCTCGCATTCTGCTAGGCTTGTGGCACCCAAAATTCATTCCGCTTGCTAAGTCAATCCTACCATACTGTCGCCGGTCGCATATTGGCTTCAGCATTTGGATTGCTCGCCAATATTTCTGGGATGACTGTGATTCCTTCTCTATGGCAATGCCTGTACTCTCTACTCCAGAAGGTCAAAAGTGAGCATGCCGGGATCATTTTACCTTGGACTTGACTCGGAATTGACTCTTGAGTTTATAAATGTTTAGGTTCATTGAAGAATGTAAGAAACGAGACAAGAAAATCATGGTATGGACTGTAAATACTCCAGAGGAAATGGTGGAGGTGAGTGAGCCTTGGGTGTCTATCTACCATTTGAATTTTGATCCCATTATATTGCCAGGCCTGCCGTTGGGGCGTCGATGCTGTTCTTACTGATCACACGAAGACCTGGTTAGATCTCCGGGATGCTCTGAAAGGTATGCTCGGCTCTTCTTCTCATGGCGGAAGGAGATAAACTGGACGATAACAATCTGAATATACTGATACTCTAGATGACTATGATAACGCCCTCCTCCGACATAGTCGCTCATTCTACTGGTCCAACATCCGTTATTGGAGACCCGTAGTTTGGTCATTCCATTATTTAGGGAAGGCGCTCTTGGAGAGGACGGGGGGACCTTTGGAGCAAGTCTGACGTTTGTTATCTTCAAGTTGACGCCAGATCACTTCCATTCTTCAAGCCGAAAGTCATTTCTGGGAATTGAATGGTTATTTATACTGCCTATCCTGATGATCAACAATCTAGAATAACGGACGCGATACTACAGATGATTGTAACACCGAAGCTCTTCACCTTTTTCCCACCGATTTTTAAGCATTTCGGTCCCATATGCTAAAGTTCATCTTCGCATTCCCATATAGCTATAACATAAAAATGGCCCTTAGGATATTTTAGGCAGAGAGAGAGGCCATTATTCTGTGATTCCTACTATTTGCCTTGGAATCGCCGTAAACGCCGCACAAAATGCTCCCCATCAGAGTCGCGGCCTGTAGTGTCCACGGGTTTGCTTCTGCTGTGCCACCGGCGATGGTGGAATCTGGATGGGTCTTGTTCTTCTTTTGGCTTTCTCACCGACGACCAACAACGGTTTCTTCACCGTCTAGGGCCCCCCGTTGTCTCTACCACACTGAGGCTACGGCGTCGAAACGTTTTCGTGGTTTGGGTAACGCGACTCTACATAGTAGAAAGCTCGGCGCTCAGCCGCCACAGTTGTACAACGGCGAATCCTGACCGTTGGCATACCTTCCCCGGGCTTTTAGGTGCGCAGAGTCGCTGGGACAGAACTAGTGGCAGAAATCAAGGACGATGGCATTCCTCAACCGTGAGTTCCGTGGACATGAGCTCCGAAGACGACAAGGTGAGGCCTGGACACTGTATAGCTTAGTGGATCTGGTAAATTAACCGCAGACGGGCAGATGGACCCACTCTTTTCTTCGATACAATCAACGACCTAACGACCTGCGAACCCGCGCAGTTTACATGGAACTACTCCGGTACCCAGGCAGTCATGACGCTGTGGGTTACGAACACGAGGCTTTCTCCTACTACTCGACCCGTCTCAGAGATCAGCAAAGTCATCGCCCCTAGACTTATCCCGACAGCAGATGGCTTTCGGTGGCGAGAGGTTGACATTCCTCCAGGGAGCTATAGACTAGTGGCCAGCATTACGTCCCTGAACTTCGAGGAAGAATCTGCTATCTTCGTTATCCAAGAAGGACCCGATGTATCCTGCCTTGCGCTCCCACCTGAGTCGACGACTTCGTCCTTACCTTCGCCACCCCCCCCAGTTAGTATGACGGAATCACAATCTCACTCGGACCCGTTATCCGAAACAAGCACGTCCAGGCCTACAGAATCGATACCGTCGCTTCCTCAGCCTGGTTGGAACAAGCTACGAGTCAACACAGGAACGATCGTAGGAATCGTCATAGGTGTCCTTGCGCTGCTCACTGCTTTTTTAGCTGCCTATTTCTTCATTCGAAGAAGGAGCAAGTCTGGCCAAGGAAAGCAAGTTGGACTTGGAGTCACCCGAGGTTGGACTGGACTTAGTTCGACGGATTCGCGAACGGCCCTTGGCAAGGGGCCCACCACGGCATCCAACCAGAATGCAAGGTGGTTTCGTCAACCGTCTTCCGGGCAGCGACGTAATCACCTGCCTGGTGACTCAATGACATCAATGCAGGTGATGGGTTCTGACGAAGCTTTTGGTGCTCCTCCTTTAGGAGAAAAGGTTGGGGGTGGTAAGTATACCAGCAGTCGCAAGAATAGCTCTGCGACCGCCTATGATGACTACGATGGTTCAATGGCCTTGGCCAACCTTCCCACCCTCCATCATAATCGAGAGCAGCCTTCGAACGGTCGACGACCATCGTACCCCGATTCCGTGATTTCGAATTTCGCAAGTGATCGCCCGAGACGTGACTCTAGACCTCTACAAGACGAGACTGCCATTTCGAGGTCTTCCTCGGTGAACGGATTCTCTGCGCAACACCATGCGATGGGGGCTGTAGCCTCGCCGGCCACGGCAGAGGCAAAACGAGCGAACAGGAACTCCATTGGGGCCCCAGTACAACGTAAACGGAAGCCTGTACCCACTTATGACCCTAATGAAGTTGCCCTTCCTTCATCATCCTCACCGTCCCTCTCGCCGACCCCATTGTCGTCTTCCCCAATGCCTTCATCTGCCTTGGATCACGAAAGCAACCATGATTACCACCTGCATCGGACAGCAACGTCCCCTTCCCCGCAGGTTGCCTCGTTGCAACCACCTGAGGCAGCATTTGGTCACTACACCACACGGAACACGCCGTCACGGCCTCATACCACGGAAAGCGGTGAATTTCCCCACAAAGGCAGTTTCGGTCCTGGCGGTGTTATTGAAGGCAAACAATTACACTATCTAATTCCAGACATGCCGGCGGAATCGAAGCATCAATGATCGAAATTTGGCGTCTAGTCTGGCGTCTTGCCTTGGTTTTCCCCTTCGCTCTCAGTACTCAGTACCCATCTTTTGGTGGCCGTCCTGCTGGATTCAACTGACTCCTGCAGGGTCGTGACTTCACAAAAGTTCCTGGATTTAACACATTACTATGGTTTTTTCTTGCTCTTCACTGACATTCTGTATACTCCGTTTTCCGGCTTGTGCTCATTTGCAGGTTCTAATGACTCCCTACTATTGTACCACTATTCCCCCCATCTCCTTGAAGCCTCATAGGCCATGATTGTAGATCTGGCGATTTTATTCCAAGGTACTTATTTGTATATGTACAACATCCGTGTCCATCATGATGATCATTTCACCCCAATTGCTCACCTGTTCAATTCCACCTGCCGGGAGTCAGTAGATCCTCGCCTTCATTCTGACTCATTCTGTCCCAGAAGCCCACCTATTCCGATCATTGCGCTGCACTTCTCCCTCGGTTGTCACCAATTTCCAATCCGCAGTAGGCTATGCCGCTATCCTCCCAAATAAACTATCCAAGTCAGGGAACCAGGAGACAAGATTATCTGCTTCGGTGGCTACTTCTCTGCTTCTTTGCATTCAGGCGCCAAAATTACTGTCGACGAACCAACGGTCTGCTTAAACGTTCTTTGGTAAACCCACGCGATTGCCTTGATATATAAGCAAGCAAAGAACGTGGGTAGGGTGCTCCGAGGGGATCCCCGGCACATGCGTGGCCTTGCCCCCGACGGCAGGTGGCAAGTCAAACACACGTTTGAACCCACCTCTACCCGCTGTCTCCCTGGTTCCTTGTTACTGAACCTGGATGCTATGCTATTTGGTCCTGATACGTAGTACCCACCCACCTTGACTGCGGCAATGAGTAAATGGCGCAGGACAGGCCGCTACCTCGAGGCCTAGCTTCCCAATTTCTTCAGTTCTTTTGACCTGTCGTATTCCAGCTTTGGGGGCACCTCGACTTCCGACCCGGGGAGAGCTGAAACTTGAAACCTTCGCGGGTAGGCATTTGCAGGCAGCTGTTTCAGCAGGACTGTGCATGTAGCGACCTTGAACATCCTATGTCTATATTTCAGCCTAGATTCCATTCTACGGTGACAAGGAACAGTTATTACTTGGAGGTTTTAAGCCTTTGATTAGATGAAGACGACAGTTTTCCAAGAAAACGTTGCTTAGCCTTGTCGACCCTGTTCATGAAACTCACCTAGCTTTTATCCTTGTGACTCAATTTACTTGTGGTGAGCTCTGACCAAGTGGATTTCCAGCTGTAGTGACTTAGATATGACGAAGTTCTTCAATACTAACGGGAGTGATTATCAAAGAGTTTTCATTTCCGTTCGCCAAAGACATTCTGTCATTTCTATTAGCTTGCAGCTCGGGGCTACCTTCATTTATTATTTCAACTCTCTAGAAGGATGAAATACCTCCCTCCTTGTCCAGTATTCCATAATCTCCGCGCTTTTAAGATTTGGCAATTTGGCACTACGCATAGTCCCGGATCTTGTTATTCTAAAGGGTTGGACGGCACAGTGGAGCCGATTTAAAGCATATGAAGGACATACTTATCGATGGCTGTTTACCTCAGACTCCATCGGAGTTGTCATTGAATTTAAGCCATGCTTCGGCTTCTGCATCTTCCTTATATCCTTGTTACGGTCGGAATAATAACAGGGGATGGAGGTGCACTTCTCTGGATAGGATTTGCTTCTTTTTCTTCCCTCAATGATAATTACGATAAGGGGTTATCGACGCCCGTATTTTACGAACGCTCCGACCGTAACGAACCGATGTCCCGATGATAATCACCGTCCCTGTCAGGACGATTCACTAGCCTTTTCCGGCACGCTTATGTGCGGGTATCAATTTGAAAAGATGCTCAACTTCAAGCTCCGGTATCATAGCCATATCCATATTTCTTCTTTCTTCATGATCGATAGGGAGGCCGGAATACGACCTGGGGCATTGAGGCGGATGATTATATACCCTTGATAGGACCTAAAGCAATTGTTCCGGTTTTGACACCCTGCGGATTGGCAGACCCTCGAGGTATGCACCATATGTCATTCTCCCGGTTGTCTAAACGAGAAGAGATCCACCTTCCTCCCACTGTCACGCGGGGATTAATCATGAGTTTGCTACCGTTTAGCTCGCTTCTTCAAGGCCATATCGGTAATGTACTGCATGCGCTTTGCTCAAGCCCAGTTTCCGAAATACGTCCACTCGAATTTGGCTTGCCCAGGAACTTATTAATGAAGGTGGGATTAATAGGACCAGGGCAATTTTTGTAACCTTCCTTCATCTCATGGGTGTGTGGCCATGGTGTACAACCCCTTCTTATCCATATACACATAATGACATTCCCCCCAGACAGCAGGCGAGCGTGGAGTGGAAACGAATGGGACATACTGCCAGGATTGAAGAAGCCGACAATTATTGAGAGGAAATTGACGGAATCTGTCACTTATATGCAGGGAATCACTTTCATAACTGGAAACTCGAGCTCCGAGGAGCAAAGTTTCTGCGTTTGCGATGGCTCTCAATTGTTTTCACTCCAAAGAGCACGGAACACGAAAAGTTAATACTCCATCCGTAAGTACCTGCCATTGTTCACAATACGAGACAATGCGCCATGCGAAAAGGTCATTCATGTGAGTGGGCTACACGTAAAGAAAACGGCGACCAGGGTCTCCCGTAGGCTGAAATAGGATATAGGCCGGGTCATTATTAAATGGTTTTACATGTGGGGACGTGTATGTACCCAAGTCCCGTAGTAGTATTTTAGTAATCCGCCGATGAACCTCACGGCAGGGATTGACGCTGGGATTCGAGACGGGGGGATCGGTGCACGAGTCCAACCCGTTGTTAAGTTCCGAATAAAGAACAAAGTATTTCAGTGATCTGAAATGGGTGGGACAACTGAGAGGGGGTTGCCAAACTAAAAAGTTCGATAGTATACTTAGGACCAGCCTCCTGAATCACGTTTACGCAGAGGCAGGGGGAGGTAAGGCTTCATTGTTGACCCGCCTGGATTCGAAAGCCCAATCTTCCGGATGTTTGAAAGCCTTGATAGAGTTAAAAGGAGGAGTTGGAAGCACCACACAGAAATACTCACTTCCTCAGACCCATCCACGCCACCAAAAGGGCTATACCAGTTGCTCCTCCAGATAAGATATAGAAAGCATACGCGTGTTGCTCCATATGACTCGTAAGCTATGCTCAATGTAAGTCTCGACATTTCGTTAGGAAAGAAGTAACTGACGTTCATGCCAAACAAGCCCGCCACCAAAGCCCCAGTGCCTATCCCAAGAGTAGCGATAGACACCTATATGCAGCATCAGAAAATCGTCTTCAAGGAGACTAAGTGAGCAATACTATTGTACCTTGAGATCAAGTGTAAGCAATGCGTTTCGATTCGCATCAAGAATGAGTTCGACAATCTCTTGAGTCGATTGGACATTGGCCTGGCAACCAATTATCGAAACAAAGGCAATACAGCAAGAATATTAATATTCACTTCAATGTTTTCTGCTTCGTGAACAATTTCCTCGACTTGCTTAGAGAAGGATTCGAGGAGGGTTTCTAGTTCTTCATGATCGTTGACCGCACGTACGACGCCATTCTTTTTGTCGGTCAAATGCATGGCATTCATGTCCTCGTCTGATTAGGAACTGTCAGCCAGTGGGGTTGCGTGGAAAACATTATAACTCTAACCTTGCGATAGCACTTCGTCAATTGCCTCCTCGACCTAGACCAAAATTCTGTCAGGATATGTTCTCTTCATGCTCTTCCGAGTCCCAACTCACAAGCTTTGCTCTATTCTTGAAGCTGACTAGTCGACGAGAATAGTGCAGAAGTCGCTTGAAACGATCACGGTCGATATTGTCCTCCATTTCTGCGAGAAGTCCCCCGACAAGATTTCTGATAAAGACCATCTCCGCTTCCAACGCGCTCAGTACGGAAAGCATGACGGACTCGATAGCCCTTGTTGATTGCCTATGAGTTCGGTGTATTAGAAAGATTGGCAGCACGGTGCACACCTGAATTCGTAAGGAAGGCCAGACCCTTTCGCCTTTAGATTATGCTTTGACCACGTCAGAAGCTGTCACAATCAATCCGTGAAAGTAACCTACCTCTAGGTGGTATAAGAAAACAGAATGGAGTCTAGAGTCCACTGAGCCATAGGTGTCAAATAGAACTACAGCATCCGTTTTGACAAGGGCGCGGATATGAAGTATGTTAATCTGAAGCCAAGGATAAATAAAGACTCAGAAGGTGTGAACGAAGACTGACCAGTATGGCTTCTTTCCTGGCAAGAATAGTCGGCACTAAATTTGGGACTCTAGAATCGATTTTTCGTAGGTCACGGGCCTATGGAATGCATGAGGTGTCTGCGAAGGTGTTTGTAACGAGGGCCATACGTTCAACCGATGTTCTGCACAAATATCGGACTTCTTAAACTGCCCTGATACTGTCTTGACATTTCCTGGATATTCCAAGTTAACTTTCAATGATCCATCCGTGTTCTATGAATCGAAACAACCTTCGGCGTCAAGCACAGTACCTGAGGTAGCATGTAAGTTCCTATAAGGATGCTCAAGATGCTAGGCTTGCACTCACAGCGAAGCATGAGTTCCGTCGGCTGTCGGCCTTTCATGACCTTGTCTAGAATTGCACTCCTCGATGCCTCCTCTTGGCTGTCCGGAAAATCATCATAGTCTGTAGTTGTTTGAGGCTGTGAGGCTTTTGCTAACCACGAAATTGCTCTGGAGCGAGTCGCGAGATAAGCATTGCCAGATTGCCCCAAGCGATATGATGGACCCTTCAGACCGGTTCTAGTGGCTGTAGGCGAATGAATAGACTTCTGGAGGACCCCAATACCCCGAGATCTATTCCGTTGTAAATTCTGCCGCGAATTTGCCAACAGCAAAGTTGTGAGATTGGATTTAGGGCCCCATTCTCGCCTTACATTGCTTGCGCAGTGTGTCCAGCAGGCCCTATGCATGCGCAACCAGCCAGTAAGTCCCCCGGCGCTTGAGTCCTGGATTGAGGATCGTAGAAAATGCCAAATCTTGGCGGCATGCCTCCTTGCTGTAGGGACAACGTGACCAAATCACGGGGTCACTGCCGCCTCACCGTGACATCCCAGTTTGGCCATTCGCCCCAAATGGCCGTTCACATCTGTTCCTGATCCAAATCGAGCTTCTAGCTGGTTGAGTGCAATTCCCCGCATATGTCATCCTATAAGGCAGGATCGACCCTATAGCAAGCCCTAGATGCTGGCCCCGATCTAGACTTTTCCTCTAATTTTTCAAAAGGTTTGGGAAAGATAGAAAGTGGAGACAGACCTGTTCGTCTATCAATGTTCCTGAAGAAGTCAAGAAACATCGGACCGGCGTGCAAGGAGTACTGGTGAGCACAGAGTACAGTACAATACCCAGTGGCTAATACGAGTGAAGAATACTTCAGAACATTCAAATAATACTGGGGAGATTGGCGTTCAAGCTTTCCATGCCCACTCTTCGGGAAGCTTACTAGTGGCGTGGCTGCTGAAACGTTGCGAAAACGTGCAATACAATATTTTCGATCAATCGGACTCTTCCGTCTTCGGCGTAAGATGAAGACATGATCAGTGATCCCAAGGCGTCTGCTGATACTTTCCTTGCAATCCTGGAGCCTGAGCCTTCCTGTGGGCTCATATTACGCATTAAATGATCGCTCCTTCTCTAAGTACTTCGATTGAAACCGCTGGGCCTCCTGGTCCTTTAAATATGAGCTTCCCCTTGCAATTCTCCCCCTCATCGCAATCCACGTTCCTCAAATCCTCCAAATCCTCAGCTATGGACATTAAGCGCCTTGTACAAGCTGCTTATGCTCTCTCTGAACTTCTTCACACCCATGGAATTCGTCATGCTTTCTATGGGAGCATGTTTCCAGCTTTGCTGGCTCAACATGCCGCTAGTGATGTAGGTGTATCCTACCTTGACACACCGAGACAGTCGCTAAATCACGTCCGAACACGTAGGAGATCTTTTGCATCGTTGAAGGTGGCCTGAGTCAAGCCCACCCATTCCGGCGCGTCCGTGACGCTGTCGCCAATAACCAGGACTTTACCGTCATACATTCCACATGGACCAATCGGTATGCTATTCTTAGATCTCTCTTTCAAAGATATTCGTTCTAAAATCCCCTGAGGTTACACGTCTCCTACCGACTCTTGATACCGGCTATCGATGTAAGTGATAGGGCGGTTCAATCATCATTGACACGCGCATGACTTCCCTTCTTAGATTGAAATACTTCCCGCTGGGGAAACAGGCCCGCGAGTAATAGACGACGGGGCCGTGATGAAGCTGCAAGGAGTCCCTTTCCTCACCTACTCTGAATTCATTCGTGCCAAGCTGAAAACATGGATGATGTACGTCCGGAACTCTTACTCGGGAGATGATAGATGCTAATTTCATTGATTCGCTTACTAGTCGGGGCTCGGAGAGAGATGCGCAAGACATCGTCTTCGTCCTTGGGCGCTACTGGGACCGAGTCGATATGAACCGGATTCCCGACCAAGACATGAACCTGTTCGCAAGTAAAAACAGCGCTGTAGCCCCGGCATGGGGTGCCTTGAGAAGGAAGTATGGGATGTAGCACATTTCGAAGCCGCGGTGACCCTCGACGCGACCAGACTTGGGGTGCCGCGCTTTGCCGTCTTCCCTCGCAGTCAGCTGATAGTTATCGTCCAAGACACTGAAAAACCCCATCTTTGGGAACAGTTTACTTCATCGTCCCTCGGAGCTCAAGTATTCAAGGACATATTTATGGGAATTTTTGTGTAGCACATCATATCGGGCTAATATTAGGACATGTACATTATTTATCGCAGCCACTACTCACAATTGTACAATGCTACTTGCAGGGGAAATCCCATTCTACTAACGCACTAGCGAATTATTTATGACATTGCGAACAAATTATAAGAGAGCTCGAAGATGGCGTGGTAGCTGATCTCTAGTGACTTTCCCGGGGCGTTGGGGGACTGGGGACCAGGTCCGTCGAACAATACCGTTATTGAGATCCGAAGCCACAATCCACAGGGATGGACTGACGACCCAACCATCAGAATAAGTCCAAATTAGCTGACCTCATCTGGCGTTCCGACGAGCTTAGGTCCTGCTTCAGTCAGTTGACACACGCCATTTGCGGTCGCTTGAAGCCTCGTGGCTTTAATTCCGGTTTAAAAGATCTGCATGTCTCTGGTTGAACAAGTCCATGCGGAAGAAACCCTTCGCGCTACGTATCCTGTCAGACAGGACGGCCGACACAGTGGAGTCAGCGCCCTTCCCGTGTTCTTTTCTGGAGATATGTAGCTTCGGGAAGGTTCTGTCGTTGCCATCGATAGCAAATTCCCCTCCGTTGGCAGCGTCATCCATCCCTTATCGACAGGACGGTTCGGTATCAGTTCTGGAAGCTGCGCATTAAGCCTGCGTGGAAGTGGATCTTCCCTCCCCTCCAGCCATACTTTCAAAAAATAACAGCCAAGTTCAACGGAAGCAAGTGAGGCCGGAAAAGTCGAAATTGCGAACATACTGTTGTCAACTCTGCCTTGAATTATCTCTGTCGGGAGACAAGGTGAGAGCCGACCTTATGATAATACCTTGTGATAATACAGTAGAGCGGTCCTCGGGTCTACCCTTCCTTTTGGGGCCTTTGACAGTATTTGAGGGACTGCTGCGGTACCCTTCATGTAGATGGATGCTAAAATGTTGGCAGCGCATTCCTGCATGAGCAGATTTCACCGACTCGGATGTGGGGCAACTGGATTATCGGAGGCTTGGATATCCGTCCTCCATAGCAGCCAAGGGCGGGACGGGCTTCTTTAGATGACCAGGTTCTCCGCTCACAACCTGACCATCTGTTCAAGAAGTACAGAACTTCATTCAGTTCGTCGCTTTCGGCCGTAAATCAGCAGGGATGTGGCAAATCTTTGCTAAAAAAGGTCGCAAGCAAACCAAGTGCGTAATACCGGCCCAGTGCCCGCCAATAAGCATACGCCTGACCGGCGGTATAGGGTGCAGAGTAAAAATAACACATCTCCCCACTGTGACCTTGTGGAGATGAGCTCCGACGACGGGTGTGACAGCATTCTCTGCTGACAGATACCGATCTGAACCAGGACAAAGGAAACTTGGGTAAGGAGAACATCATGGGTCCAAGTCCACAGTTCAACAAGCGATGTTTCAGGAGTAATTGAGCTGCCCCAAGCGTAATGAGAGCCGTAAGGCATGGATCAGGGTTAATTCAACTGCACCGTGAGCGTGACTGAGTGGCAAGACACAAGAAATGAGAACAGGCCGCAGGCCAAGAGTCTTCCCAAGAGAACCTGACAGAAGACGACCTTCGAAGGTCCGTGGTGTATGAATGCGGCAGACACCCAGGGTAGCCAAGGGTAGATCCCAGTATATATCACCTATTAGACAGTTAATGTTTTGGTGGCGACTCGGATATATTGCCACCGAAAAACATTGAAACCCTCGACAGCCAGGCATAGCCTCGGGTGTTTCCTATCGATGAGGATAAGTAAGCAGCTTGCAATGAGGATGAACATACGAAAAGCGGTTCAGATATCTGGATAAGGACTTGTGCTAGTGAGAATGTAATCCTACATTAGAAAAATTGAACTGTTCCGTGAATATAGGTACTTGTAGCTAACGGATGACCTTACCTTCACTAAGCATGTAGCGTCTGAGAAGGCCTATTCGGGGATAATGTTGCCAGTTGCACTATGAGGGAACGAGAACGGTTTTCAAACGTTCAACGTTCAACGTTCAACATTCAAACGTCCAGCACTCAGCATTCAACGTTCCAGTTCATTTGGGAACCATGACACGTGCGAGATATTATCTAATCAGGCGCTCATTTAAGCATTTAAGCGCTGAAATTAAGATGCGGCAAACGGGTTTGTATGCATGAAATTGAAGGTCTAAAAAGCTGATATAAATATGTCTCCGCGCACCTGTGATCGCAGCATATATGCTCTGATTATGATGCGTCCGTTCAACGTTTCAAATATGGTTTCGTCGCAGCTACTAGTAGCATCAATATTGGCCCGATTATGGCTTATACTGGAAATTGCTGAAGTCCTCGAAGGATACTAGCGGCTGAGTACATACATCATACCTAATTATATTGGCCTATTACTAGCAAGAGGGACTTCTGTCAAGACGTCGCATTGTTCTATTTCACGATCGGGGAAATAACAAAATCCAGCTTCGATCCTAAGAAGGATAAGGATACTCTGGATCTAACAGACTCACATAGTTTTGCAAGATCTGGGGTGAAGAAGGAAAGTCGGCAGCCGACCTCTGGGCCGGTCAGCTGGTCATATAAAAGTAGCGCGATTCGCTGGCGCACATACGGCGGCAGCGGTACATTTGAATTACAAGCCAACCTTGGGGACATAGCTACAATGAAACCAGGGTGCTTTCATCCTTTTCAGTACCTTCTGGCACCGAGGAGACAATCTAAACCATAAAGAAAACGGGGTTAAGAGGTCCTCCTCCGTACTTATTACGGTTGCACGAGCATGTGATGGTTCGCGCGTCCGATCTGTGCCTCATTCCAAGACAAAGAAGGACGTAGCGTTATAATCGACTCTTGAATCACTCGTGACAGAAAACCGCAAAGGTGTCGTTCTCATTAAGCTAGACAGGTAAAGTGCAAACCAGATACCAAAAAGTGAGATACGAAAAGAGATTAAAAACGATGGGCAAGTCAGGTCCATGACCGTACCAGGGTTTCGGAGACTTCTGACCAAAAGTAGTAGAAGTAACGATTGAAACAAAAAGCGAACAAAATAGAAGCAGTTCGCAAACGGACTAATGTACCCAGAGGAGGGGTTATAAAACATTTGAATTGAATCCTCCTTGAACCCCAAAAATATTGTCACATGCCCGACCCTCATCGTGGGCCCGGGGCCCTCGATCCACCGGTGTTTACTGAAGAACCTGCAAGTCTACTGGTCAAACCATCCACCTGCTCGTCTTCATGTGCCTTCTCATTACCCTCCAACACGCCTTGAATGAGAGACATCGTGCTCTCTAAGCTTCTTCTGCGAGTGCTTGGACTGGTCATCGTAGTACCAAGACTGGCTTGCCTAGAGTGACCGCGCTTGAATCCACCCGCAGTCGGGCTAGGCGTACCGACTGGAGAGTATGATGAAGGCGCAGCGGGAGTCGCGCCAGGCGACGTGTTGATTCGCGCCGGTGTCGTAGTCGTTCCTGCCAACGCCTTCTCCAATCCGGCATTGACACCGTTGGCAGAGAAGGGGGGAACTTCGACCGCCGACTCGGCAGGAGTCGCAGGAATAGAGGAAGATGACGAAATGATAGCTCTGCCTTCCTCTGAGTCGGCATCGAACAGCTCTGGTGGCAATCGTTCGTTCTCAATATCCGAGCGGCGGCTACGGTAAGTCAGATTCAGCGAGATTTATGCAATGAATGAAATTGCTATACTTACGCATCTTCGAAACCATTGATGGCCTCTTTAATACCTTCCGTCCCAGAGGCGAGAGTGCCATAAGGCAGTTTGGCTGATCCGGAAACTGCTTTGAGTTCTGACACCTTCTCCGATTCTTCTCTGCAGGGCATTGATTAGACGAGGATCAAGGGAAAGACAGCGTAATATATACCGGAGAAGCGCAAAGACGCGGGCCATGCGGCCGACTGCCATGATTTTGTTCTTGATAATCTTTCTCCGTTCAGCCGTTTCCTCAGCAGCAGCTCCAGGAGAGATCAAGGCAAGATCCTCATCAGGCTCCTCAAGTTCTTCCTTGGTGCATGTGTTGAGGACAGCGACCAACATGTCGGTGACTGCGTTCCAATTAGCGATGTAGGAGTGACGGAGAAACGGATTACTAACTCTTTTCTCCGACAAAAGGCAAACTCCAAGTGAAAACATCCATGAAATTAGGCAGCCAATAAGGATGCGGAGTACAATTGAACTGTCTGATGTTCATCACGTTACTTTCATACTTCAAAACAGCTGCTTTGTTGTTATAGACGTCGAGATAGTTGGGAGCTGAAAAAATTGTCATCACGGACGGGAAGCCAGTCGCTTTGGTCTTGCGATACATGCGATATCTGGTCAAGTTAATAAAAGGTGTGACATTATACGCAAAATCGACTCACCCTGCATCCTGAGCTTCGTGGGCACGGATAATAGAAAGGAGGTTGTTGCGTTCGAGGAATTGGCAGGCGGCTTGGTATCTATAGTTGGCCAGTCACAAACGTGTTCCTGAAACAACCAAAGTGGCACGTACGTGAAGAAGTAGGAGCACCCCCGGACGTGATTGTGTAAAAAGCTTTCCGACGTCTTCTCGGTACCAAAATCTTCCACCGGGTCTGCCCACAGAATATCGCACATCAAACCGTGAGTTGGCGGCTCGCGAAAACGGTCAATCTATTCAATGTAAATGACATTGCTGGATGAAAGTAAGTGGTCAACGCACGTTACGGAGGTCATCAAGCGTGTTGAGCTCCGGCGATAAACCACCATGGATACAGAGGAACTGCTTGTTCATGATTGCAGCTAGGGGTAGGCTGCAGAATGATTCCATGCAAGCATCATATATTCGCTCGGAATATTTGTGTTTGCACTCGAGTTTGAAGGTGAAATAATCAGTGAGATGTCGGCATTCGTGGTTCCCCCGCAAGAGAAAAAGGGTATCAGGGTACCAAATTTTGAGCGACCAAAGGTATAAAACACACTGCATAAAGACGGTAAGCAACCTGAAAGCGTTTTCTGATAATTCGTGCGCACCTCAATACTGAAATACCCTCGGTCAACGTAGTCCCCAAGGAAGAGATATCGGGTATCTGCAGGACTGCCGCCGACTTCGAAGAGTTTCATAAGGTCGTACTGAAAAAAAGGAATCATCAGCAATATCGTCATCGCCGTAGCGGGACGACGTACATATTGGCCGTGAATATCGCCGCATACTGCGATTGGCATCGATTCAGACGCTGGTCAAAGATAACGAGGTAAATAGCCACGCACCGGTGATGGGCGCATCGACCTGGAGGACGTTGGGCTCCTTTCTTAACAGCTCGGTCCCCTTTTCCAATATCCATAAGGCCTGCTCTTCTGTTAGTCGACCTTCGCGATAGAAGTGGTTCTTGAGGAACGCTATGTCAGGTTTCGTCTGATCTTGTCCCCCTCGGTTCCAGAATTGCTCTGGCGAGGGTTTGGTCATTGCTGGTGCTTGAACCTGTCCCAACGCAGAACATAAATGAGAGAAAGGTGCCTTGAACGACAAAAAGAGGACATACATCCTTGACCACTCGCTCCTGGGTGCTAATGACATTGCCATCCTCCAAAGTGTGCTGGGTGAAGTCGATATCTGGAAGCTGATCCTTGGTCCGAATCTTCTCAATCGCCCTTTCGATATGTGTGCTCATTGTCGCCTGGTGTAAACGTGAAGATAAACCAGGACGTGGTGGCAGAACGAAAGCAAGGAACAACAGCTCCAGCAGCCGCGATCAGATTACAGCTCCATTCCAGCTTCTATGGTCGGTTAGTTGCATGCTGACTTCCTGCTGTGAATGCATTTCGCACTGGGGAATTAGACCAATTATTATCCATGATATTTACAGGATGCTACGAGAAATATACGGCCAGGACATGTTTAGCTACATTAAATCCCAGTAATGATACGATATAAGCTGTAAATAATGGAAGCAAGGGCGATAATAGGAGTTCCGAGCGGACTAAGAATGGCAGAGCTGGAAATCTGTAAGCCGACAGACCAATCGAACAACAAGGCAGCATCTCACCATTGAGCCCTAGATATACGCCATACGTGTATTGAGCGAAACTAGACGGGACTTCAGCGCTGAAAGTATAGAATACATGGCCTAAATCACTCACGCAACAAGATACAGAGTATTGCCAACCCAGAGACAAACCCAGTTGTCCTTCAGTACCACGGGAAGAAGGAACAATTGGGCAAGGTACAAGGTCAGGTACAGGGGGAAGAATGCGTTCGTGTGGACGTCAAAAGCGTAGGCCCATTCCACAAAAGAATCTGCTGGTGTCGAATGCGATGGAGGAGAAAGCAGGAGCTTATTTGCGGTAAACCATAACAGAGTCGCCACGACCAGCCCGGAGATGAGGAAGTCGCGAAAGATCATCAACGCCGCCAGGCCCAGCATTTGCAAAGGATTATAGGAGTAAACTAGGCCCCATATTATTGCTGAAACTACACGACTGTGTGATTAAACCAACGTATGCACGCCCAAGTTACTCACCACATAGACAGGCTGCTACAAGCACCAGTATGGCTGGGTCGTCCCTTGCCCATTGATTTTTCGTCTCTGAACAAGGAATTCTCAGTTTCAGGGTACCACAGATCCGTGATAAACTCACGCTTATGGAAGTAGACGTTGCGGTACCTGAACAAGGGCGCTGTAAACGTCACCGCGAACCTGGAACTAAGCTATTGGACTTGGACTCACACTCTTTTTGGGGCCAAGCAAAGATATGTCAACTGCCATGCAGCTAATTCAAAATCCTAAACCAGTAAGAATTAAGCGAAGACGACAATTGTGGACTGCAACATACCATTTGCTGGAATCTATGAAGCCGCTTGAAGATCAGTGGTACGCGAAATGAATTGGATGGACGGCCGCCATCTTCGAGGGAGTATGGAGAGCTGGTTGGGAGAACCATTCCTGGCTGGTGCAGTCGCGGACGCCGGAGGGTAGCCAGAATAGAATCTCGTCGTGTTGACGTCGAGGACCGTGCTTTTACTTGTGAGTCCGTCGTCGAGCGCGACCGGCGTGGCCGCGTTTTCGACATTGAAGCGGAGCTTGAATTGGGCTAATGAGCTCGCCACGATACGGTCAGATTTCTTACCCACTCTCTCCGCTGCTCTCACCATGGACGAAGAAAATGAGGTACTCGACTGGGGCAACGAAGACGACGAGCAAAATCAAGACCCTCATCGCTCTCAAACCGTTGATCTCGACGCAGACGACGCGGTTTCTCTTGGAGACGAATCTGAAAGAGAGTCTCCCACACAGGAACGACGCAGCGATGAAAAGGCTTCTCGAGACCAAATTTCTCCGCCCTTAGACCCTCTCACAACGCCTGAAACGGCGTCTTCTAGTCGCTTTCAAGCTAGAGAGGACAATGAAAAGCCCAAAAATAACTCGCCCAGTAGGGTTCAGCCCGCACTGACAACATCTGGCCGATTGACCCATGCTCTTCCCCCTAAACCTACCGTCGTTGACGTGCCAATTGTGCCTCCTTCGTCGAAAGCGACGAGCATGAAAGCACTTACTAGAGGTACATCGAAGAGGGCTAACGGGACACCACCAGCTACAGGCAAAAATCCGTCTTCCACTGACGACCTGCCATCAGACTGGGAAACAAGGCATTCCCGCAAAGGAGAGCCATATTACTACAATACGAAGACACACAACTGTACCTGGACTCGCCCTTCTTGCTCGGGGGCTGATAAGGCACATCCTCCGGATGATTCTGTCTCGTCTGGTGCCGATAAAGCAGGTCCTTCAAGTAGCCCTGCTTTATCGAAGCGTACGCTGCGGTCCTCACTCTCACCCCGTAGACCTTCCTCTCGCTTGGAAGAGCCTAACCACCGGCCGGTGGATCAATTCTCCAATGATGACAGGTACTACAGGTCTAGGGAAAGCGAGCGACCATCCAGGAATCAAGAACCTCGGACGCATGAGCGAGACGACATTAGACTAGCTGGTTCAGCAGATTCTACCGTAGACCGTTCCACTTCTTTGCGTGGCAGGCATTTGAGTTCTGTTCCCGAAAGCGAACTCCCTGCTCAACGCGGGCCACGGGAGTCAGAGACACCAGCTTCGCGTCTTCCTCCACCAAGGCCATCTAAACAGCGTGAAGAATTCGTCGGAGCGGGTTCAGAATCTCGCCACCATCCTCAATCTCAAAGAGAACTGATTCAGCAAAGTCGTAAAGAACCCCATGAGCATTTTGAAAAGGAACGCAGAATGCAGACCGGGTTTGGCATGTTGCGACCTTCGGATGATCCGGGCTACCCTACTGCGAACATCGAAAGAGAGGAAAGGGCTGCAATGTCAAGGCGATCAGACGAACAACTATACGAATCAAGGAGGCACGCAGAGCCTCCATTACAGCAATCAGATATCGAGCAACCATACCTGGCTCAGAATGGATCGTATACCGCACCCAGTACGTTATCAGCCTCATCCCGTCCCCCGCACTCGACCTGCAATGCATCACGGAATCCCAGGACTGAAGCCTGGTTGAGGTCGTGTGCTATCACGTTTCACTTTCTGTTCCACTGCACATACGACCTTCATCCCCCATAACGAACCCCGGACACCTATCATGGAAATCCATCCCTTTTCTTACCATTTTCACCTGCCTAACTCTCGTTCCTTTGGCAAACTTTCTCATTCGCTTTCCTCCCCATTGTCTTATAGGACACAGATCGACCCATCCCCCTGCGCCAGAATATCGACATGAACAGCCCACCGTCGATAGATATGAGATGACATCACAGCCACCTGTCCCTTCAAAGCGAAAGGAGAAAGTTTCGCGATTCGGTCCATCCCTCCCAACACCTAGACCTGAAAATAAACTGCCTTCAAGTCAATCGAATCGACGCGATCCGCCAGGAACTGAGGACTCTTCAAGGCCGCTGAGACCGGCAGATCCTCAACCACGTTCACCGCCAACGCGCGAGCCGCCTCGTCGAGAGTATGGAGCAGATTCGTCCAGTTATTCCGTTGAAGATCGACACCGACGACGAGAACCCGATGCGGTACATATTTTCGATCTGCACCGCTCCACGTCTGGTAGCAATATTACCTCGCCTACATACGCTGCTAACCAATCCAGGTCAGAAGGCAGGAATCGCTACTCAGACCACGGTGTCAGCAATTCACTGCTCCCGGAAGAATCAAAACGGGGGTATAGTGCGTATCATTTGGTGCTTGTGTGCGATAAGTATTGTTCTTACCTCTGCAAACTTAGGCATCGACACTACCCAGAACATCCCAGTGATGGAACGGGATCGGGTCCAGGTGTGGCACCGGGAAAAGCAGTGGGAAGAAGAGCAGACGGAGAAAATCAGGGCACTAGGGAAAGTGCATCCTAGTCGGTTGGCCCGGCTAGCATCCGCTACCGAGGGTCCTACATCTGCGGCCAACCCGACCTCATTATCCTCACGGGGTAGTCAAGGTTACTCCGCGAAACCTTCGAATGTTCAAACATCTGATGTTCTTCATGGAGATCTTAATCCAAGACAGACTCCGCGAGGGCGGGAGCCAAGAGGGACCGAGAGCCAGTCATTACCCACTCCTCCTAACACTAGGATGGATTATCTTCATGAAGAGCCAACGCCTGCTCGTTATCCAGCGACAGACTCAACTCGACAGCGTTTTGACCTAGAGCCCGAACCCGCCCACTCATACAAGAGAGGACGATCTCTATCGAGGTATACAGAATCTGCCCCAACTTCATATGGTCCCGCGAGGACGAGTGAAGACAGAGGAAGGGCCCTTCCACCAGTAGCTCGAGACTCAGGTCGAGAGCTGTATCGAAATCCCCCAGTGGAATCAAGAGATCCACAGGTTAGTTTAATAGAGGTCTTTCTCGAGAACAGGGTCTAAAATCGATATCAGGCCTCTAGAAAGCCCACGAACAAGCGCGAGCCACCACCTCTTGCTAGTGGAACAAACCAAATACCCTTGAAAGGTGATCGGTACGCAAACAAAGACGGAGGGCGAAGAACTGCCTCCTCGGAACGCCAACCGGATGAGCATCACGGGCTCGAATCCAGTAATGGTAACAGGGCAGATAGGCTACGAGAAACACTCCCTCCTGGTAAAGGCGTTTATGAAAGGGTAAATGGTTCAGTTCCTGACTTGGCATAATACTCACCCTTTATCATAGCCTTCTCATGCAGAGCCACCTGCTCGCCATTGGGATGGACCTCCTCGCCGTGAACCAGAACGCCCTGGTAGGCGGCCTCCTACACCGGTGAGTGAATACCTTCTCTCTTATCCTCTCAAATACTAATGTGAACAGCCCGCTCAGGAATTTAGTAGACGGATGGATGAGGTTCGTTCGAGACCACCTCATATGATGGCACCGGTCAATGTGGGGGTCGGTCGAATGGTACGTCCTTCTCGTCTCAGCAATTAACCCCCAACATGCACAAACCAACGTTTCTGTTACTTAGCCAACGCGGTATAATGAAGGACCAAAACCTTACGGCACTCGTTCCACTGATGCAGGATCCGATGGTAGTATCAGGCGTGAAGAGCGTGATTATAGAATGACGGGTTCAAGAGATGCCCCACCGAGCCGCCCGCCTCGTGACGAACCTGAAGGGCCTCCTTCCCCTCAATATGGTCGGAGGGATGCCCCTCCCCCACATACAGGGACCCCTTCATCCAAGCCACTGAACTGGGATCGGGAGCCGCCTTACAAGGCTGCCCCTCCACCCAGTGCAAAGATACCAGATACCCCTAGGATATCCGGCTCTTCCCTTTCTCCCTCGAGCAATCGAATTTCTGCGCCAGCCCCCATGGTCCACCCTCTACCACCCAATCCTATGTTAGCGAGGAAAGAGCCTAGACCCCCTGTCGAGGCGACAATTGTAGAACCGGTTGCTGAAGAACGATCGGAGAAAGAGAAGCGAAGAAGCCGTTGGGGCAGTCCCGTTCGCTCTAACCCTCCACCTCCGACCACGAATCCAGTGCTTCAAGATGTTCTAAGAAGTCGAGATCAACATCGTGAGCCCGAACCACCACGACGTCCTGAGCCAGAGCAAGTATCTCAACCCCGGAAACCTCGAGAAGGACCCGCAGATGTGGAGATGGTCCCTCCTAGCCTCTCCAACAGAATGGAACGAGCGCCGCCCCTCGCTCGTGGCAACTCCTTACTGGAGCGTTTAACAGGACCAGAACCTCCTTCTCTTCGTGATCGTGTCTCTATTCCTTCCAAGCGAGATCATACCGACTTGAACGGCGATGGCTACGATCTTGCTGATGCTGAAACTTCTCAAAAGCGGAGGCGAAGAGGTGGGACCGGCAAATCTAGGAAAGGCGGCGGAAGACGTTGAAGCATTAGTGGATCATATTTCATTCTCAACACTCCCATCCGGATTGAAATTGGCAACAAGTCCCTTCCTGTACATTTGCTTTGTAATTCGCTGTCGATAGTTATATTTCTGTTGTTTCTCTTGGTGGTTACTTGTATAATTTGGGATCAATATAATGTCCCTCCTGTTCCAATTTTCGCGCCATACTGGAAGGCCTTTTAATAGATTTTGATTTGTAAACACTGCAGATGAGATACATAGTCGAGATGCCGACATCAGTTTGACCGGATCTTTGTCTCGACTACCAGCAATACCAGCAATACCATGGCATTCAAGGCACCGCATCCTCCCTACGATCCTACAGACAAAGCGGGGTGAGTCTTGTGAAAACGAGTCTAATTATTACTGAGGAATTTTAGATTCTCGTAAGAGCATATCCTCCTATATCATGTCATGGCCATTGAAGGACACTTTACGCTGCAAGATACGATACTGTCATTCGACGATGGCCCATCATCATTACTTCTATAATCGATGAACTGCATAATGCATGCCATTTTTTGGCCCTAGAGCTTCCTAATGTAGGAGAAACAGAGAAACAGAAGATAGAAGAGAAAGTTGCGGAGGGCAACCGAATCATCGGGAATATCAGCAAGCTCAAGTACGAAATGGCCCGCGATCGAGCACTTGAGTGGGTTTCGTTTTTATCTACTAAAGCGTCCGTAAAGCTGAATCTGATTCGGAATGATAATAAAGACCTATTCCGAATGACGGCGAGCCTCTTGTGGAGGTGTATAACCAGGAATTGGACGCACTCGCTTCTGATTCCAGGAATACCTGGTTCACGGCTCCCTGGCTATACGCTGAGTAAATTTGTATGAGTCTTTCATGCGCGACCAGATGCTGAAAGATCCGTTTAGATGTTACTTGTTAGTGCGGTTTTCGAGGCGTTTCCTTGATCGATACTCAAAAAGCGATCTAGGTATCGTCTTTTGAGGTCTTATTTCGCAGATACGAAGCACTGGAAGACCTACGACCCATTCAATGCCTCCAAGGTCAAATCCTTCAAACACTCTGGTTCTTCCATCTTCAGTACGAAACCTTTCTTATCTATGCCCTCCCCTTATCCATTCGCTGACCAAACCTGATACAGAACTGGCTACGACAATCTCTGAATTAGAGAAGAGTAAATCCGAACTAGAACAAGATCCCTCCAAGCTCGGCGTGATATTCAAAGAGATGATACAGATGTGTCTTTGGGGCAACGCGACGGATCTGTCTCTTCTTACGCACCTTACTGAGGAGGATATCAAGAACCTCCAGACCGTCGAGAAGGATGCGCAGGAAGCTCGATCCAAGTTCATTCTCAAGGACGATCAGGACGAGGTCTGGAAGCATGTCAAAAAGTTGAACGGGGCGAGAGTTGACTTTGTCCTTGACAACGGTAGGACTTGTCCTATCTCCTGATGTTTAAGCATATAGAAGTTAAAGCGACTCCATATAGCTGGGTTCGAGTTGTTCACTGACCTGGTGTTCGCCGACTTCCTCATAACATACACCCCGTATGTCAGCAAAGTCGTATTCCAGTGAGTCTTCGCAACATGCCCTTGTCTTCATGCTCACCTCCCGATCCTCATATCCAGCCCCAAAGTCATCCCATGGTTCGTATCAGACGTCCTCCCTGTCGACTTCTCCCAAACTCTAGACCAACTCCTGGACCCAACCTTCTTCTCCGATGTATCGGAGAACGAGAATGCCGTTTTAGTCGAACATTTGCACGGCATGGTCAACCGTTGGCGCTCATACGTCGAACAAGGCGTATTCGAACTTTCTGTTCCCCGAGACACTCCCTTAGGAGCAGATCTGGAAGCTAAATTCTGGACTTCCCCATACCCCTATTGGAACATACAAACATTGGCTCCCGCCCTGTTTGATGATTTGACGAAGAGTGGATTGGTGATCTTCAAGGGCGATCTTAAGTGAGCTCCAGGCTCTTTACATTCTTGCTGTCATGGTGGGATCTAATGATTTCCTCTAGTTATCGAAAGTGGGTGTTTTTCCCCTGACCCCTAACAACTACATCTGATTGGCCCGAAAAGGTTGACTGGAGACGTGAAGTGGCCATCCTGGACACCATTCCCAGAAGCTCTCGGTCCCCTAGCAGGCTCATTCCCGCTGCTCAGTCTGAGAACAAACAAGGCGGATGTGGCGGTTGGAGTGCCCAAGGATGTCGTCCAGAAACTTGACGAGGAAGGCGAGAAGTGGCGAGTCGACGGCAGGTGAGTTGAGACTCCTTTTTCTGAGACATGCAACAAGTGTTGAACTTTGTCCTAAAGATATGCGTTGATCTCTTTCGTTCCGGCGTCCTGGACAACACCATAAGGCAGATCTAGACCGTTTTGTATAGAAATAAAGCTTGGTTTTGATGTGCAATTCTATCCTGTATCTAAAGTCGTACGTACTAGTCTGGTAGTAGGGATTATTGGCCGAAGGAGTTTCGGCATTACGTAGAGAAAACTAACCAACCCGATAGGCCAAGTAGAAAGAGAAGGTCCAATACAAATTAGGTATCCGCATAAGAATTCGTTTGTCGCCACAAGAAAAATAATGAATAATGAGGCTATCATTCCAAGAAGATCGAAGAGGTCGTTCGGTGTTCGGTAGAAGGGGAAGAAGGGATGTCGAATGGGAGGATGAGGAAGGTGTAGGCAAAGGTAGGTCATTAACAGGCCGAAAAAGGGAGGATTACATAGAATAAAACGAATGGGTAGTGTAATGAGCTAGCGATATTTAGTGAATGGCTGGATTGCATATGCATGTGTCGTTGCTTTCGTTTCGGTTGTTGTTGAGATTGGCTGAAAGGATTATAAAAATACAATGCTACGAATTTTCCCTTTGATTCAATTGATGTTCTGCGTCATTAGATTGTGTGTTGTCGAGAGTGATTTGGTGTCACTGCTGATTCCCGAGTTCATTTCTTTCCTTTGGAGGTGACGAGTTGTCGTGTGATTACGACCTTGATAACCCCACTCTGTTGGATGGCCTTCGTGTCTGGTTCGAAGTTTTGCTGAGGTCGCCAAACGTCAGAGCAAAGGAGGCAGCATCATCGTCATCCTCCCCAGTGCTCCCTCCTCCACGTCTCACCCAACCACTACCCCATTCCTGGCCTAAATCGTCGTCCTCGCTCAGCGGAGACTTGACATAGTGGTGTCCAGAAAACGACGGCCCGCGACCGGTTCGTGGGCCCAAGTGCGAATAAGCATCCTTTCCTACTTCTTGATGCAGGTGTTTTCGCAGACTTCGAATGGACTGTTGGCGTTTGGGGTGGACCAACATTCGGGCAAGGTCAAGTTCTCCTTCATCGTCATCCTCTGAGGTGCCCATATCGTCCGGGGCATTGTCGTCATCATTCAGCATAGACGACGATGCGCCCTTCAAATATGAGTTCTTGACCTCATTTGCCGTCATCCACATCTCTCCCGACGGTCTCCCTCGTCCATGATTCCACGGATCGCCCTCGGTCTGGGTCCTGGCAAGACTGGGCAACCGGTCTTTCTCCGCATCCCTCGCCTTGCGCCGTTTATCACCCCTCCCCCTTTCGTTAACCCGTTTCTCACTCCCTCTCCTCAGCGGTGAGTTGGCGCGGCTACCCGGCGCACTCCGACAAACCACCTTCGTCCTCGTAACTTCACTCTCACTCCTCCCTGCCCTTCCACGTTCCAGCATCACCAACAAAGGCGGAACGGCAAGCGTATTCGTTTGATCTGTCAGTCCACTTCGTCGTTTGCTGTTCGCGCGTTTGTTGGCCGAAGATTGGGACAGCGAGCTTCGAGTCGTGCGCAAAACCTGTTGTTTCCGAGGCGACCGATCTTGCAGAGGGCGTCCAATGGTACCAGAGCCACTTGCCAATACAGCACGAGCAACGGTTTCAAGCCAGGTGTTGGGGAGTGGCGGCTGGCCCCAATGATCTTCTTCCCCCTCTCCGTTCCCTTTCCTGCTGAAGATAACGCTGGGATCATCCAGGTCCTTGTCTTGCGTCCGTATAGATAGTCGGGAGCGTGCCATTGCAGGAGTAGAACTGGGCCTGGAAGGTGCCACGCTCGCTGTGGAGGCCATATGTCTCAGATAAGCGCTGGCACGAGAAGGGCGGGGATGGACAAGAACAGGAGCTTGCTGAAGACGATGAAGCGAAGATTCAGATGGACGAGAGGATAGGTCTGAAGCGCCATAGCTTCGATGCGGCCTAGCTTCGGGAATCTGCCTTGACGCTCTGGGCGTCAATTCCTCAAAGCTGTCGATCGACGACTCCAAATGGCTGGGCGTTACGGGCGAGTGTGCGGATCGCGAGGGCGAGTATTCCTTCGTGCCATCATTGCTTTGCTGTCGCGAGTGTCTACCAGAAGTAGGGAACAAGTTGGCGAGAAAATCAACCACAGCACCCATACTGGTGAGCCTGTTGTCGTCCCCTTTTCGATCACCGTCTGCGGCCGCTTCCAGGCGTTCCGTCTCTGGTGTAAACACACGTGTTTCTTTGTATCCCGCTTCTCGCAATAAATCCTCCAGCCGTTCGTAAGTCTTGGAAGTCCCTCGACGATGGAGCGGGACGCGTCCAAGGTCACCATACCGGTTTCTAGACCTTTCCGTTTTCGTCGGGGGAGTAACAGGACCTGGGGGCGAGCTTGAAGCGTTCGAAGTCGACCCTGCAGAAGTCAGAGTCGACTGGGTCTGCCAGGAAGGAGACTGCTCTGGTGACGATGTGTGGGTCGTGGAGTACCGCTCCTGGTATGACTATTGACGCAATGTTTCAACAATGTCTAGTTGCCCACGATGCTGATTACTGACCTTGACAGAGTCTAATGTATTACCTCTTTTAATTGGGATAAAATCCGGTGGCAGATTGGCCATTGTGTCCCCTCAATTGAGCAAGAGGTGGTTCGATGGATATCAAGGGTCGCTCGCAGGTGGCAGACAGAGCACAGCGTCGAGGATAGGCTCAATGTCGTTGCTCGTCGTGGGCTTGCACGACGTCGACGGTTGTCAGCCCGCTGTGTCGGTGGTTCCGGGATAGAGTCGTCGTCAGCTTGTTGGGTATAATCCAAGTTCCACAGGACAATGTAGCCTAAACCTTTCCAGCTTGTTTCCCACGGTCCCTGCTTCCCGAAAAAGAACTCCGCTCTCAAACATAAGAGCCAAATATCAGCTAGAAGAGAAGCCCTCTGAATTGCTCAGCCCCGGCCGCCAACAGAACTTCACAGCCTTGTCTCCCAGACACATTTTGATTACATGAAAAACGTGTCTACTCTTCTTAACATTTTCTGTCGTTCCGATTGAAGTGCTAGTTACAGCTCTTGGCTACCGGTCATCTACTCAAATTCTTTTGGACGTGGGGTAATTTCGGTAAGAAAGATCCCAGCTGGAGACTTAAATTTAAGATCCACGAGGAAGTCTGGCCTTTTTGTTCCCATCAGCCAACTAGACACAGGATCCAGCTGTCAACATGTTTACGGGGCGTCCTTCACAGTCCGCGACATTGGGCGTAGGGCATTGGGAGTGATCATCAAGATGAAAGCGATTGTTGATGATCAGCAGAATTGGGGGAGGGGCGGTGGGCAACTAAGGGGGCTGGCCTGGGAGGAGCAGAGAAGGGCCGACCGGGATAGAATGAGAAAGCTGACAGCACAGTTGTCGAGGAAACGGCGAGACAACGCCGGTGGAACTAAGAAAACTGCATTAGCAGTTACAGAAACAGTGCGCCTGCTCGCACGGGCACGCGAAGGTGATACAAATTTCGGCAAGGAACATTAATATTATTCAAGAACAAACGCACTCGTGTGAAAATCTGAGCCATTGTGTGGCAGAGGCTGGACAATTAAAGCAACCGGAAGGGAGCAAGATATGCAGATCAAGCGTAAAGTTACGTGTTAGGATCGCTAGCTTGAGAGTTTATGAACTGAGCGAGATCCAAGTTGAAGGAATGAATAGGAGCTTCCGAGTATCATCAGGTAGCTTCCCATCCGAGCTGGACAGATTTAGCAGGCGAACAAAAAGCTGAGACCCACGGCGAGCTTGATGTTCAAGCGCTCGGCGCTCAACCTCCACTCTAGTTCAGGGGCGTAAGACAATGCTAGCCTCTACTAGGTACCGACGTTCGCTGGTAGGATATCCGCTGACCGGCTCTATCGGACTGTCCATGATATGACCAGTTTGGTACATGTAGCCAGAGCCTCTTGCCAAAGAGAGACGAGCACGAGAGCATCGAGAGAAAGCCGAAGGGAGCAAGTAAAGGTCCTGGAAGATGGCCAGATTCTACAACGGGAACCATGGCCGAAACGGTCTGTATATGATCCATCTCGCGGAAAGGGGTATCTACGAGGTGTAAAACAAATCAACGGGGTCCAAAAAGTAACAGACAAATTCGAACATCGAGGTTTAATTCCTAATCTGAGTAAGAAACCTTAGCCTTCTCCCAGAAGCCATCGTAGTCGTAGCTTGAGTAATCAGCAGGAAGATATTTGACCAGTTCTCGGCACAGTTCTTCATCCATATCAACCTTCCACTGTCCGTCCGGAGTCTTGTCCCAACGAACGCCACATATAACGAATTGCCTGACCCGAGGAGAGTACTGCGCCGTTTTCTTCACCATCTGAACGTGTTGTTGTTTGAGATCCAAAGGTAGCAACCTCATGGACGGCATATCGAAATCAGGTTCCAGATCGAAGGCCACGACTGGGGGTAAATGGGCCCATCTCAAAACAGGAGTGAAATCCCGTAGCAGCTGCCAGTGATGAGTATTTGGCGGTAATGCTGACCCAGATGCATCGTACGAGCTTAGGTGCAAAGGCAGTGGACTACCAGCTCGAAAGATATTGACGGGGAGTACCATACGCAATTCCTCCAATTTCGAATTGAGATGTACATCGGGGAACACTGTGCCTGGGCGGTAGGATATGGCAGCTGTCATGGGTATGATCAGCCTGCGCACGGAAGTGCGGGGATTGGCTACAATTGGCAGGATCTGCTGGAGAGGGGAGGAAAAGTCGGTAATTTTAGCCACTGTGACGGATCGACCGGGGAGGAAGTGATGCAAGAGCCTGGTGTGGCATTCAAGGTGTATGAGCAATGGCAGGTGCGACGCTTCCAGTTCCAAATCTTCGAAAACGCTAAGAGGCACGTTGCGGATGCATAGTTCGTGAAGATTGGGAAGTTTTTGGAAGAAACGCGGGGTGAGTTGAAAGTCTTCAATATCTTCTATCCACAGTTTCTCCAACGGAAGTACCGACTTCGACGGCAATGCAAGTATCCGACGAATGGAACCTTCCCCGTAAGTCTTCAAGGAGACCAATTGTGAATAATCAATGGATTCAAGCAGCTGGTCCATAGTCTCCGAACGGGGTTCTGAATGATCGCCCATTTCTACGCATAGCTCTTCCAGCCGTAGCTTCGCCAAATGCCGTTGAAAGTCTTCTCGCGTACAACCTTCAAAATAGACATCTTTCAAGGCGAGTGCCCGTAGATTTTTGAGCTCGCCAAGGGAGCGCAGAAGTCCAGGAAGGATAAGCGTCGAGCTGAGTTCGAGGGTTTCGAGATTCTTCATGTACTTCACCGCCGGGAAATAAACCGTCTTCAAGAAACCAGTCCTTGCCCAATCAGGCAACGAAGACGCGGGTGTCCAAGACCTGAAAATGCAACGACGAACGTGGAGAGCAAGCGCACGCCCTTGACCTTGCCCTTTATTCGCTGCTCTGCAAAAGTTCGTATGGTTCGAGCTGGGAAAACCGTCACTTCGAGCAACCCCGGTGAAGACGAGCCTTTCAAAAATGCACGGCAGCATTAGGGAGCAGAAATATCGACAGGCCAACGCAACATGGGATATGTCGCGTTTATATTCGATATTCAAATCCCCACGAGAGTCAACAATGCCTCGTTTGGGTTTAAGATCCTCGAAAATTCGGAGATATATTTCGTTGGGAATAGGAGGTAATGTGTCCCCTTGACTATTCTTGCGAACCGGACCTGTTACAAGCAAATGGTCAATAATTCACATTCTCCTTCACGCGAGTTTCACGTACTAGTCCAGTCAAAAGACATGGTGGTAGATGGTAAAAAAAGTCAGATGCGTTTGTGCTTTAACACGTCAAGGTCAAGATTATCAGGCTACAGGTCCAGTTCCAACTATAGGTTCAATGGTCTAGTGGTTATGATTTCTGTCTTACACACAGAAGGTCTCCAGTTCGATCCTGGATTGAACCAATTTTTGTTCACTTGGTTTGAGCTGGTCCTGAGTTCAATTCGAGTGCGAATCAGTTTTTAATAATCTTCGCTTGTACCACAAGCCGAAACCCTCATAGATCATAGTATTTGGTTGCGTAAGACCAAGTACGACCGCGACGGTGTATGTCTGAACTCCATCTCAACCACATCGGCGAATTTATTCCATATCTCTCCATGGTCTATCTACATTTGCATCAATATCCTCAATTTGGTCTAGAGTCATCCTCTCAATTCTTCTCACAAAATCATTCATATCCATCTCCGCAGCCTTGCGAACGGCAACGTCATATCTCGCCACCTCATCCACCGGCACATTCGAATCCCACGGAATCTCAGGCCCAACCCATCCTCCATTGAAGTTTATGTAGTTCAGGAACGATCGCCAGAGAGGATCTAACCCTAGGACATGCGGGTCTCCAACGATGATGAGCAGCGCTTGTGCACGAGTCACCGCCACTGTACGGATTAAAGAATAAGAACCAGACAGGAGAATAAATAATGAGAAGGTTTACCATTGAAACGACGAGGGTTAGCCACGAAACCGAGTGTATGGTGCAAATCGTACTCGAGGAATTCTTTGCTGCTTCTGACGGTGGAGATTATGATGACTTTACGTTCCTGGACGGTGGAACTCAGAAGGGGAGAAATGAACGAAGCTAAAGAGTAATACCTGTCCTTGAAATTCTTCGACCGACCCAACTTTCACGCTTTCCGCAACGTTCCTAAGCGCACTCCGCAACTTCTGACACTGCGCGTGATACGGCGCTATAATCCCAATATCATGGTCCGCTATACCAAATTAGCATCAGTTCTTCTAGTATCCAGGGAGAGGAAAGGGAGCATACTCGTCCGGACGTTCCGATCCCCTTTAAGTTTCTGTACATACGACTTGACTTGCAAGATTTCGTCAATGTTGAAAAAGGAAGGCGAAGAAGCCTCTCGGTCGTCTTTCCCCGAAACCGAATGGAATATGACAGGAAATTTAGCAGAAGGTAGAAGAGGCGAGTCGAGGTATGTGTCGATAAGAGCATAGCTTGCGGATGGTATGAGATCTCCATTATAAAATTTCTCGTTCGGGTATCTGAGGATGTAATCATGACACCTGAAGTTCTTGACCAGCTTCACAACACTGTACTCAGTGAGACGTGGTTAGCATTCTGTCCGGAGGGGGAATGTAGGGATATGATATACCTGACTCCATGGTATCGATTAATATCGTATGCGGGCCGGTCCATAAGTCGTTCGAGATAGCTCATCTCAAACCCAAAATGCCTCGCAATACCCGACCTGACAATCGGACCAAGCTGCTTCGGATCTCCAGACAAGATCACGTTCGTCAACTCGGTAGCCATGGTTTTTACAGGAACCAATGTCTCTGTCTCTGTCCCTTGCCCTGCCTCGTCCACAGAGATATGGCTGAAGTGGCCTCGGGGCATTCCAATAGCAGCCACCATCGACGACGCGATACATGTAGCCACAACAACTCTATACGCCCTCATTTGTTGCATAGCTGGAACACTAAAATTGCCCTCACGGGAAGAACAAGTATAGTCGCGGAGTTTATCTGGGACTTCGTTGGCCGAACGAGAAACAGCATACATTCGGAATAGCTCTGAGGTGCTCAGAGAGGTAGACAGACGTTCGGCGATGAGATCTGCAGCAGAGTTACTTGGAGCGCAGGCCAGAATTCGCGAGCTTGGATGGAGCCTGAGAATTTGGCGGATGGCTTCAACAATAGTGATGGTCTTGCCTGTTCCCGGCCTGCAGGGACTGTCAGCGTCTCGTATGATTTCTGTGACGGAGAGAGACTCACGGCCCGAAAATAACAAATGGCGTCGAGCCTGGAGATTGATACGCGATAGAGACAACAGCTTGCATCTGTCGAGTTATATTGGCAATCAAGGAGTTAAAAACTCTTACGGTGTTCACCCGAGCTGAGATTTCTTTGAGGTGACGGGGTGTGGGGAACAGTACACGCTCATCGTTGAATGAGGAGTCCGTAGCTTGATGTTGTCGTCGAAGGACAATGCGGTTAAGTTTGAACCGGACGTTATACTTCTTCTGGGAGTCCCATGCATTGAAACTTCCGTGGAAACGCAAGCCTACTTCGGACTGACGAACGACATGAACATGGCCCTCGAACCAATAACCGCAAGCAGCACCAGCTTCTTGGACCAACATGCGATCACCTAAAATACAATTTAGTATCGGGTTTTGGAAGAATCGCCTTGTTAAGAACTAACCTACGAGGACGCTTGGCCTTTTCTCAGCAAGTCCTGGAATGGCGAGGCTAAAAGAATATCTTGAACACGAGCTTGAAGCCTTTCAAAGAGTGGTCTTACTAGTAATAGTTGTTATATCTGGATAAAGTGACGCCCGACATGTCGTATCTGGACAGGTCACCCCTGCCAACACAGTATCAGGACTGCCGGTGACAAAGATACAATGGTATACTGACTCTGTTTTCTGCTCTTCGTACCACAACAGATTCTTGAAATGGTTGGAGTAAGAAGCCACATTGAACTTCGCTGGATGGAACTTCTGAATTTGTGCCAGTTTCTGGCGGGTAGTTTTATCTTGGTCAAGAATGGCAGAGATGTATTGTGGGATGGAGGCCGGAGGTAAAGGCACAACATAACGGATTGCCTTGACAGCTGGAGGCGGTATCCCTTCCACGACGTATGTCTCCGGTTGTCTTTCTGTTCTCGGTGCCGCTGGTTTGAGATCATCATGCTCTGTTTTATCGCCGACGATAGCCTCAAGCCGTCGACGGATGATGAATTTGGTTTTTGTATTGATGTCTTCGAAGAGCAGCTCTATGTCGTCAGCGTACCGTCCAATGTGGTATCGCTGGAACACATACTCCACAATGGCGGGGCAGCCAGCTGATACAATCCGGTCAAAGTCCGCAGCTTTGATACTGAATCTGGGAAAAGAGGTAGCCTATGAGTCCAGCTTCAACCGCCAAAGAGAGTTAAGCCCGTACCCTGATCGATACTCCCTTCCTGCTCGGAAAGAGACCAAGTACGCATGGACAAGAATAATTGACCCTTGGCGGTCCGTCGAATTGATCACCAAAGACCTATGAGCCCCTCGCTCCGTAGTTTGTACATCGAGGATCCCAAGATCAAGGTTTCCAGTGACTATAATGCCGTTCTTATCCTTTTCAGCCTCTCTCAGCTTCGTCCTGAATTCGTGATATCTTTCCAGCTCGCGGTGCTTCTGACCAGAGACAATGACGCGTCCAAAAGGAGTCCTTTACGTGCAGTTTGCATAGGTTGCAGTAGCTTTCTGTGTCCGGCGGCGCGTTTTGAGTCGGTTCGACTTTTGGCGAGATGTTTTGCTGCTTGGCGAGTCGCGTATGCTTGTAGCTGGCGATGTGGCTTGGCCAGCCGGGAGCTCCAATGTTCCGACCGCAAACGCCACAATGCACGAAGCGAGTGTTGTTGGACATGGCGGTGAAGTCTAACCAGAGCCCACAGTGTCGTGTGTCATTCCACATTAAGGATCGTTAAAGGGTCGTCGCTATAAATATTGAATATTGCCTGATTTTATTCATTTATGTAAGTCCTAGCCAGGCACTACAATCAAATATATTAATCCAGCTTCTCTTCTACCGAAGCGACTGTCACTTACATTGCTTCCTAGGCAATAACATGTTCGTTAAGTCGGTCCTTTGCCCCCATGAGGATTTTTGTATCCTCTTTGTGAAGCTAGAAGAATTGGCCATGTAGACTGTACACCTTTTGTTTCACTTGCCCTAGCGCTGATTCTGAGGCCCATGATGATTTTCGCTGGTATCGAACCACTGCCCGCAGGGTAAACGCAGTCGGTACGAGAACAGGGTTTCGCGTGTTCAAGGTGGTTGACCAAAGTGGCGACCCCTATTCGGCAATTGCCGCCTGTGCCATTACGGAGGACCTCCTGGCTCCTGCAATGAAGTCGGATTTGAATTTGCTTTTTCTTTGTGCAAATAGGTCTGAATGGTGCGTAAGTACTCTATTTGTGATTTAAAATCTAGAAGTCGGTAAGGAATAACCAAGGGAAACTATCCCAATGGATTTTATCTCCACATTCCGGACTCGGAGGGTCTCCCACCGATACGATTCCATGAACCCTGGATACTGGCGAAACCATTGCTATATTGCGTCGATCTATCAGAATTCTACTCTCTGGTGCTATCATGGATCTCCAAAAATTGGTCTATTGTCGACGATAGTCCCTTTTTTACTGGAATTCACAAAGCATAAGAACAAATTAAAGTTCTGCCAGCAATCTGCCAGTCCCAGACAATGAAGCACGCACATTAAACCAGCACACCAACTCTGTTCTTTAAACGAACCGATATCTTCCCAGTGGCTCAAATGATGTACTCTTTCTGGTTGTGCCGTATCCCTCAGCTAGGAGCATGGCGAATCCCAACCACCGGGGGCACTCCTTTCCGGAATTGCTATAGTCTCTTGGCGAGCTTCCGTCAAATTTGCTGCTATAGCCACACCTTACCTCCAAGTCGGTAAACTTACCCGGAGAGCCGAGCCTCCTTGGAGTGGACGACCCTTCTCGGTTACAAAAAACCTTTTCGAAGGGGTTCTGTTCGCCAAGTCCTAGCTCTTGGATTTACTATCTCCCCAGAACCGTTTGTATCCCCTTTGGAAAGACCTGCGCTTCACGATCTCTATGGCGGCGTCCATTTGGCTGGGCCAGTAAGCATAGCCTTCGCGATTCTCGCCAAACCCACGCTGCGGTTCCAATCCACGCCGTAAACGGAGTGACAGAATTCAATGCTCAATTTGGATTGGAACGGAAACGACACACACAGCTTCAGGCTTTATCGTATGCATGCTTTTATCCTTTCCGATGATGATGCGGAAAACGGTAAGACCATTGATCGAGGTTGGTCATAAAGAAGGGGAGAAACCATGTCAAGCTGAGCCCAGTTCGCTTCCTTCCCTCTGTCTAGCCTGTCGCTCTTGGTACTAGCTTTTCCTCCTACAAATATAACTCTTGCAGCGATCTCTCAGTTAAACATGGATTTTCTCAAGAAGAGTGGCCTTTTGGATCAGCTCAAGAATGGGTCCGGAAAAAAACAGGACGCTACTGCGTCGTCTTCTACAGACGGAGCAAAGAAAGAAGGTACTTATACTCCGCGAGCCTCCGGAACACAGCGCTGACTTCAATATCTTCTAGATACCCTTGATAAAGGTATTGCAAAACCTTGTGCATTTATCTGAACCTTGTGCTAATAGTAAGACTCTGTTGCTTAGCAATTGACCTTGTGCAAGAGCATGTCCTCAAGCAGGGCTCGCAAAAGAATGAGTCTGCTGCCGAACAAGCAAAGGACGAGAAGATCAAGAAGGGAATAACCACCCTCTACAAGATGGGCACGGGGAAGAACTTCCCCGGTACAAAGCCCTAGTAACAATATACAGCAGTGAGGTCTAACGGTAGTCGGTTCTGTATCTGAGAGGGACAGCGTCTGTCTTTATCAGTAATATATCATGACGTTTTACAATTTATGGATTAGTTCCTGGATCAAGGTCTTGGGGACCAGTATTCCATGCCTGTATGATTCTCGTAGTGTTTGAGGCATTCAGCGACCTCTTTGGCCGTCAAGAATCGGTTAGCGAGCAAGAGCTGTCAATCTCACGGTGTTAGACGGGAAACGAACAGTAAACATTAAGTTTCGACGGAGTACGCACCAAGAGATAGTACCGTAGCGCGTCCCAACCAGCAGCACGATGAATAATCTTCCAATAGTGATCGATGAAATCTTTAACACCGTTCACATAATTCGCAATGAATTTTCGTCTATTGTTGCATTCTTGTGATTAGTCCACCACTCTCAGTGAACACGGGACAAGAGCTCCACACGACGCACCGATTTAACAGGATCCACCGAGCCCATAGAGCATGCATAACCTTATGCTCATCCTTCACCTCATCGCTCTGAAAGATCTCGTCATCCTTATCTAGAACAGCCCATCCGAGAATCCCAAAATCGTCCATCGGCAATGTTCCAAGCAAGTCAAAAAGCGTAGCGCCTCCCGGTCGACAAGAATAATAGACCGTTGGCCCGCCATAGTCAGATTCGGCGGGAAGATATGGTGGCCGAGCAGCTGGTCCCAGAGGGTCGTCAGGAGGTGGCGGGGTAATGGAGTACCGTAATTCTTCGGCAGCTACAGGCGTCGGTCTCTCTGTTCTGGATGTGTCAGGAGTGCCTGTAGGGCCAGTAGTCGCTGACCCTCCCGTTCGAGAAGGAATAGATGTTGTATCTCCGGTGGTTGATCGTTGCTCTGACCGACCTGTTGAAGGAGTGGGTAGGGATGCAGATGTAGCTGGTGTTGCTTCTTGCAAGGGAATACGGGTCGGCCTCATGGGTCCCACTGGGAACGGTTTGACATCTTCCCTTTTGACCAGAGCTGGCGTAGCACTCGAGGACAGAGTCTGCGACCGTGGAGGGCTAAATGCTTCATGAATCGGTCGGTAGGCGGGGGCACCTGGAGTTGCTGTTTCCCTTGTTGTAGTTGCTCTAGCCGTAACTGGTCGTGTAATCGATCCCTTTGTTCGCTGACCATGAACCGACGCAG
Organism: Coprinopsis strossmayeri; assembly: GCA_900156845.1. Lineage (NCBI taxonomy): Eukaryota > Fungi > Basidiomycota > Agaricomycetes > Agaricales > Psathyrellaceae > Coprinopsis > Coprinopsis strossmayeri. Next base: position 56,397 of record FTPT01000267.1, on the reverse strand, counting down.
GCGGCGATAATGTCACGGATGGGAAGAAAGACCTGTCGACAGCGTCTATTTCGACATGGCCCTCTCGAGACACCCTATCGACAACATCAGGGCGTCTGTGAAGCGTGTGTATCAGCTCAGGCAAGAGTCATTAGCAAGGCACATACGGTGGTGGAGAGCGTGCTCCCGTCGAATCGCGTAGCAATATGCGAATATCCCACTTTTATATGTTAAGATCAGCACAGGTCGAAAGGACCACGACCTCCAGATAACCGAACTCACTGTACCATCAGACTGCAATTTCCATTCCGTTAAGACCTCCGAATGGTCCCATTTCAAGTGAACCCCAAGAGATTCTCGAGAAGGAAGTGTTCCGTGTAATGAGCAGATCGGACAACGCCAGTCTTCAGTGCTGGTCTCAAAGACGTCCGAAGTCCCTTCCACCTCGTATCGCAGATAAATTGTCGTGGACTTGCCTTTCCCTTTTGAACGGACAGGAATTCCCAGGTCAGAACAGCGAAGCAGGAAGCCCTTCCGGAGATTCCGCAGCAAGAATGGTAATTGCCTCGTCTCGTGCATGCGATTCGAGGGCAGCGCGACGCGTTCCAAGGCTTTCACCACAGGTGCTGAAGGAGGCTCCTGTTTCGGGGTTGGTCTGACGCGGTGGTACTCTGGGCTGATCTGGGGCAACGGAATGGTGATCTGGGGAGGAGAGTCCAGAACGATGAGTTCGGGAGGCCCAAAAGGGCGCAGACGTGAGAAATCCAATGCATCTCCGTCGTCTTCCTGTTTTACGAGTACTGAGGCCTCGTCGTCGTGAGATTCACTGTCGGATTCGTTTTGCATTTCCACTGACGAGGCTTCGTCAGAGGAGTGATTCGGAAATGAAGATTCTTCGTCGCTGCTAGATGATTCTTGCCTTTTACGCGCTGCTCGCATAAGAGGGACAGGACTGGGACTCGTCAGGACATGGTTTCATAGAATGGATGGATGAGAGCCTACTTGGTGCCTTTTCGGGCAAGAGCTAACCGACGGGGTTCATGGTCCGAGTCCGAGTCCATATCGACGTCAATCGTTTCATTACCACGCATGAGCGTCAAGGATGTTCCCAGATGTGTCTTCTTCGACACCCTGATGTCGTCTGACGTAAAATGAGGTGTCTTTGTTATAGGACGACGGGAAATCATGTCCGCAAACCTAGCTGTCGCCACCCGAGGAGCGGATGTGCTGGCCTCTAGCCCTCCTTCGTCTCGGCTTCTTTTGTTGACACGTCGCTTTTCTTGCTGGGCTTCGTCCTGTTCCTGCCATATTGGCCGTGCAGGACGAATAGTTTTGAGCATTGATGTGATTTGCTCTGTCGCGCTTTTCGAGGCTTCAGAGGTTGGGGTCATGCGCGATGCCTCTGGCCCACGAGAAGGGGTTGGGTCAGCAAGGAGATGGCTGGTAGGGTCCTTGATAACCACACCCTTCCGCACTGTAAAGTGCCGGTAAGTCCATGATATCGTACATCCGGAGAGAGTGAGTACCTAGCATACTCCCGAGATCCCTTCGATTGAGCCTTGTTGAGCCTGATACTGGCGCAGTGGCTGATTTGTGGGCAATTCCAGCACTGCGAAACTCATTGAGGGCCTATGGGCAGTGGCAGATGTAGGTCAGATTCTATAAATCTGGTAATGACACGCACCTGCCTGGGATCTGGTCGACTCGAACTGGGAACAGGACGCGATCCTCGCCCAGATTTGGTGGCAAATGACCCTGATCTACGAGGCTATAAGACCAGGTTAAGTATCGATGTGTTGCGGCCATATTATTTCACTATACATTAGGATCTCCTTCCATTTTCTCCCTACCGCAATTTACGGTGCCTCCTGAATAATGGCTTGAATGGTGGAGGAAACAAAGGAACCGTGGAGTTCACTTTAGGCGCCCGTCACGCCCCTGATGATGACCGTGGGACTCATCAACCCATTTGGAGCTACACTGGCTTACCTAACATGAATTTATGTTCACCCCTTTGGGCTTGCAGGTCTTCCTTCCGCTCCTCGTCGTCGACGACAGTCGCCATGAAGCGCCAGGCGTCGAGCTCACCGGCTAGGGACAGGTCGTTTAAGCGGCCAACAACGTCCTCGCCGCCAGAAGAAGGCGAGGTTGATGACTCAACACTGTCCAGCCAACCGTCTTCACTCCCCCCTCCCCCCCCAAATCTTCCTCAGAAGCCAGGAACGTCCAAATCCAAGATTCCATTTCCATTCAAGAAAAAGGTGGAGTCAGCCGTAAAGCCTATCAACGTATTTGGAACTCCAGGAGATACTGCAAGCCGTGCTGAACAGCCGAGAACCAATAGGGATGACGAACTGAAACGAAATCGTGGGGCGAACGAAGGAAAACCCAGGGGTGCTGACCACTGGGAGCCAGGGTACAATAATTATGATCGTGGACGATCACGGGGGGATATTTCAAGAGATTATAGAGATAGAGATCCTCGGGGCCGTTCACCTAGACGCTCACCAGACCGTGCGCACTCCCCTCGCCGACACCGTTTACCCAACCGTTTGTCTCCACAGAGAAGTCCAGCTCCGGGATTCAGTCCCCTGCATAGACATCGCGACGGTTCTCGATCGCGCGACAGGGGATTCGAATTTTACCGGGATGACTGGCACCGCAACGAGAACGACAGATACTATAGACCGGACAATGGCCACCGCTATGATGACCGGGAATGGACGAGGAGAGCAGAAGGCGAACGCATGCCGCGCAGGGTCGACTCATATCGACCACAATCTCCGCAATCCCGCCCTCAGACCCCACCGCCGCCTCGCCTGCGATCGCCAGACCGCGCTGCAACACCTCGCTCTCCATCGCCTCCCGTGTCAGCACCCCCGCCCCCTCCCGAACCTGTTGAGCCAAGGCCACCTTCAGACACACCTCCCCCAGCTCCTCCCCCCGATCCACGTATTTCCAACATTCAACAATCACACCCAATTGCTGTGTCAAATCCGCCGCCTTCCCTTCCACTATCTCTGCCTAAGAAGCCTATTTTCCCTGGGCCTCCTGCCTCAACGAAACAACCTGATGACAAGTCTAAAGCACCACCAACCTTGAAACCACCAAGGGTTTCCGTCGTTAAACTGCGACGCGCGTCCAAGCGGCAGCCGAAACAAGACATTGAGGCTTATGGTCGAATATTTGTCGGCTGCGGTTCGCAATCAGACTACGAAGTTACCACAAAGCTGGGAGAGGGTACCTTCGGGTAGGAACAATTTTATCTTGAGCCAATGCTTAATTTCTCACAGCCTTGCAGAGAAGTCCACAAGGCCGTTCAGAAGGCTACGGGAGCCTCCGTTGCCCTCAAGCGGATTCTCATGCATAATGAGAACGAGGGAATGCCTGTCACAGCCCTTCGCGAGATCAAGATCCTCAAGGCCCTCAAGCACCCATGCATCGTCAACATTCTCGACATGTTTGTCGTGAGAAGTGAGTGCTCCCTGCCTCGAATCATTCATCTGGTGTTGATGATTCCCTCAAGGTAGCGAGAATGAGCCATTGTCAGTGTACATGGTTTTCCCGTATATGGACCATGATCTCGCCGGTCTCCTCGAAAATGAGCGAGTCAAACTACAGCCTAGCCAGATTAAGCTGTATATGAAACAGCTTTTAGAGGGTACCGAATACATGCACCGAGTGAGTGGTATCGTTTTATTTTCGGATATGTCGAACTCAATAGATACATTCAGAACCATATCATCCACCGAGATATGAAGGCGGCCAATCTATTGATATCGAACACCGGCAATCTTCGCATCGCTGATTTTGGCCTCGCTCGTAGTTTTGACGCAAACATAACCAAAAGCGGTTCGAACAAGAAGTATACCAACTGCGTCGTTACTCGATGGTATCGTCCTCCTGAGCTACTGCTCGGTGCAAGACAATACGGTGGTGAAGTGGATATTTGGGGGATTGGGTACGTTTCCAATTCTTTCTATGAGCCCATTAATTTAATCCTTTGTTAGCTGTGTTCTGGGCGAAATGTTTACTCGTCGACCTATTTTGCCTGGAACCTCGGACCTGGACCAACTGGAGAAGATTTGGTATCTTTGTGGAACACCAACGCAACACTCTTGGCCCAACTTTGACGCTTTGCCGGGATGCGAAGGCGTCAAGCGGTTCAACAACACCTTTCCCAGGAGGGTCAAGGTGACATATGAGAGGTTCGATCGCCTCAATTTTCCACGGCATCTCTTTTCTCAACAGATTTCATCATAGTGTTGGTCATGAGACTGCCGATCTGCTGGACAAACTCCTTGTGTGCTACCCCAAGGAGAGGATCACCGCTGCACAGGCTCTCGAACATGATTATTTCTGGACGGATCCCCTGCCAGCAGACCCGAAAACGTACGTCTTTTCCGCTCTTGTTTGGATATTATCTCATGTATCACCTTAGACTCCCGTCTTACGAGGCGTCGCATGAGTTTGATAAACGGGGTCAACGAAACCATCATCCTATGCCAGGTGGTGGGCCACCTAAACCACAAGACGGGCATCAGCGTCTTCCTCCACCTGCCGGACATCCTGAGCGGCGCTTCAATAATAACCGGGGACATCAAGGAGGTCCATGGGGAGGTCCCAACGGTCCTCCTTCCCAAGGACCCTTTCCCCAGGGCCCTTTCAACAGACCAGGACCCAACATGGCTCCGCCACCCCCCAATTTGCGTCAACAAGGTCAAGGGCCAATGCCACCAAACGCAATGAATGGATCGTATGGTCAGAGACCGCCGCATATGGGACCGGGCCCTGGGCCTCACCCGCCGTATCCCGGACCTCCAGGCCCCCGGGGTCAGGGGCCTCCTCATGGTCCGCCATACGGTGGAGGGCCTGGGGGTGGTGGACATTTCGGCGCTGGTGGTCCTGGTAGGCCTCCGTATGGGGGCCCCCCGGGTCCTCCAGGGGGTCCAGGTTTCAATCCTCACCAACGCCAATATCCTCCTCACCAGCAACATCCCAACTTCCCTGGGCCGCCAGGAATGCGAGGAGGGCCTCCTGGACTCCCCGCAAAGCCTTCTGCTCCGCTTGGGAACGGAAGAGGGCCACCTCTGGGAAATAGGCGTGCACCTGCTCATGAAGGTCAAGCCAATGGAGGTTTGAACTACGGATAATCGACTGTGTTCGCTTCTGGTTCCGCCCTACTTCGTCATCACTTTCACTTGCACATTGAACACTGCATTACCCTTATAGAATGCAACAGGTCCTTTTTGTAGTTCTATTCATCGTCTGGCTTTTTTGGGGTAAGGCCTATGGTAATATCTATATTGGCATTTTCACATTTCTCCTATTTGTTTCTGAGCAATAATCACATTAAATCATCACTCATGCATACATATCCCTCATTCGTCATTGTTTATCTAGCAATCTCCTGAGTTACATACCTTGTACTACTGTCTACCTACTGTTGTCGATTACCGCAATTTGCAGCTTTGTTACTTATACGTGCATGAAACCAGTTAGTTATCTTCTACTTCTCAGAGGCTGGGATGACCGTCGTTGGCAGCTGCTAGCTACTGCTCGGTCGACTGAGTATCTTGTACGAGTCCATACCACCATTTATAAGGTTTCGACTTGTCCTTCTCTCCCACAAAATCTGCTCTACCTGCGAACTTCTTGCCGGCAATCAGGAGAGGCAACCAGACGCTATCCGTCTCCCACATCTTGTCGTATGGGATGGGCTGCAAGTCACCATCGGGTTTTGCATCCGGGTTCGTTGAGAACCAGTATGGCTTCATTTCTTCGGATTCGGTGACTTGACCGGTGTAGGTGTCGGCGCTATAGATGTCAATGTGGAAGGCCCATTCGACGGAGGAGGTCAGGAAGAGGAGGGTTCCGGCGTGTTTGAGGGGGGCGTCGATGCCGGCTTCTTCCTGTGTAATGGAGTTAGTTATGAGTTTTCATCAAGCCGGAAGTGTAGGGCACCTTTAGCTCTCGCTTGGCTGCTTGGAGGGGGGTCTCGTTTGGTTCGACTTTTCCTCCGAACCCGTTATACCTGTCCAATCAAATATTAATACACCCAATGGAGGAATAAAGCAAGATGACGGACTTTTCTATTCCCCAGCCACGTTTCTTCATTCCTAGAAGTATCTACAAATCATCCCAGCATATTCAATGAAAGGTAAGCCCAATGTCATTGTAAGACATCCGAGTCATCTCTGACCTTGTCACCCTGAACAATGACCGAGGTGTTGTAATACTTCTTCTCTACGAATTCCCTCCATTTGGTTTCTTCTCCTCCTCCGCTCTTGTAATGTTCTAACGAGCCGTGTTCTTGGAGACCTGGAGGGATGTCGTCGCGTTTTGAAGCCATTTGCTGAGAATTCTTCTGGGTTGGAGACTGTTGGAGATGGGAGGAGTGAACAAAGAGCTAAGTGCTGGGATCGTTAGATAAACGCGTCTTTGGTAAACGTGGAGACTTTTACACGTTTTCTAGCATCTATCGATGCTTAAATTCAAAGTTTGAATTGCCAAGGGCTTTTCATATCTTTTCAGTCGATGTTTCCTTGGTCGTGTGAAGGCTTGGGAGAGACCCTCTGTAGCTCTTTTCGAGTCAGTTCAAAGGATACTGACGCGTTTCGATGGTCTATATGGATTGCTACTGGCATTTTATTGACTTTGTCGTCGTGGTCGAGCCTTCAAAGCTTCAGCTTCAGCTTCAAGGTCAGGTCCTTGCCCCCCCTATTTGAGATACCGTGGGAATATCATCGGGTAATGCCGAGCCCTCTCTGTCCAGACCACTGCCGGCCCCTCATTAAGGACGCGTGGACTTGGACCATTAAGCATATCTCTGGTTCCGTATTTGAAAGGGCGAATACTGTAAAAGAGGCGAAGAGGTGCGAAATATCGACTATATTCTCATTCGTATCAAGCTAGATCTAGTGCGGAGTCACGCTGAAATCAGGCCCCCGTTTCTGGTTCAGATCATCCACCTTTATGTGTTGTAGAGCGTTTAAGACGGTTCTAACGATATCGATAGACAATTGGGACATACGACGAAGCCGATACACACGCTTGCAACAACTTGATTCGCTAAAATGGCACCCTCGAACGACCCAATTCAACTAATGGATGGGATCTTCCAACAGGTTACGCAAACGACCGATCTAGCTGCTGTCGCACAGTATCTGCGACATTTGAACCCAAAGGATCTGCGAGACAAAGCCCTTGCAAGTCCTCTACCGACAGGACAGGACCCCCTGACTGTCCTCCATTTAACACACAACACCCTTGCCGTGCTTTACATCCTGTACGCGGACCTTGCCTTGTGTTTCATCGAGAGATATATACTGAATGGTGGGCAGTGTTGCGAGATTGACGGTGAAAGATGCGCACCCTCCACCGTTGGACATCCTTCAAGCATTCTGCCAACAGTTCGACCCAGCGCAAGCGAGGCTGGCGCCTGATCGAGGTGGGCAATGTTCATTGTTGCGACGCTTATTGTGTTCGCTTAACGAGATCCAGTGACGCTCCTGGCGAAAGGCATTCAGAAACTCGCTAATCAGAATCAGAATGTGCGTATACCGTATCTTAAACATTGCAGCTAACTCATCTCCGCCCAGTATGGCTTGGCTATTCAACCACTATATGATCTCGTGTCGAGATATCCTTACAATAACTCTTACCTTACAACGATCCACCCCGTATTCACGCTGGTGGGTGCTCCATCTGGTCACACAAGCCGAACTTCTCGTGATTGCTGTTTAACCAGACGTGTCTTCAAGCCCGCAACCCCGCAGCCGCCCTCCCAATCCTTTCCCATCCGATTACGACCATCGACACCGCCCTCTCAGATCTCCACTACAATGACAACTTAGTCTACCACTACACTGGTGGCATTGCATTTGCGATGTTGAAGGACTGGAGTCAAGCAGAAGAGTTCTTTGAGATTGTCGTCACAGCACCTGGAACTTACCCCGCTGCACTACAGTTGGAGGCTCTCAAGAAGCTGAGGATTGTGCAGTTGATTTCGAAAGGAAAGGTAAGCCGTTACTGCTTCTATTTATATGCGGAGTGTTAACCGTACATTGTGCGATAGATCTCGCCTCTGCCCAAATATACGCATCCGCTTTTGACAAGGCAGTTCAAGACCACGCACTACCAACCTTTCATCAATGCATACCCGCACAAGGTCCAGGCTCTCAAAGACCTCCTCGATAAAGAAAAGAACACATTCTCTACTGTGCGTCTGTCTCTCCAGTAAACAGCCTACTTTTTGATGCTTCCTACGCAGGAAAAAAACCTTGGTCTGTTGCGACAAGCTGTCGATCGGGCACCTCGATGGGCACTCAAGAAGCTTACTGCGACGTATCTCTCCCTCAACCTGGCTGATATCGGTAAAGAAGTGAAGATCAGCGAGGAAGATGAAGTTCGAAGGATATTGTTAAGTATGGTCAGTACCTCCCACTTTTATCTTCTTACTTTGACTCACGATAATGGAATCGCAATAGATCGAAGACGGCGACATCTCAGCGACAATCTCAGCAGATGGCAGCGTGAACTTTACAGATCCTCCACCGCAGTTCACACGTGCACAAGTGGACAAGATCTTGCGGGACGTCCAATCCCAGGGCGCTTACCTCGAGCACCTTGAGAAGGAGATGGCGAGGAGTAAAGAGTATTTGAGCAAAGCTGTGAAGGGCAAGGATGAGGGACCTGGAGGGCCTGCTTGGGCACCAGCGGACGAGGATATGTTTGCTCCGCTGGTTCAGGGAGCGTGGCAGGACGAATCTGGGTTCGCGTAGATCTGTGTTCAGTGGAATCTTTTTCTGTCGGGTTTCCTACTCTGTGTTCATAACCATTCGGTTGCCTTACTTTGCTGACTACCGACGTCGTTTCACAATTGATGTACATAAGTATCAGGCAAGGGGGAGTAAGGTTACTCAATTCGCTTGAGACCATAGAACAAATACTAGGTAACCGCGGTGTGGTTCAATGGACGAACAGGTGCAAAAGAAAAGCGCAAAAATTGGTTGAACCCAGGATCGAACTGGGGACCTTCTGTGATCACCATGATGTGAGACAGAAATCATAACCACTAGACCACTCAACCAATTGCAATAGAGTTCGGGTGTTTCTTTACATTCCTATTCAGTATGTTCGTGAGGAACACGAACGACGAGGGGGCCAAGCCTTCGGTGATGGCTCGTATTGATTAATTGGATAGAGGTATGAAATGAAGCGTAAACAGCAGAAAATGTGGATTTCTTATCAATGGACTGCACTGGAATAAAGGAATGAAGTATAGACAACAAGGGAGAATGATGAGTCCATTTTTCAGGCCTGCAGTGCACTGCAACCTCAACTCTAGAGTTTTGAGAGGTATGATGGTGTTCACTCAGATGATGGTCGAATGGAGAGAAGCATTGGTTGACAAGGGGGAAATCTGTAGTGGTCCTCCTGATCGTACCCTCTGGCAGTACAAACTCTGGAATCCGAAACGCCAATCCATTAACATACTACAATAACATACGGCCCCCAGTCTGTACCTATTATACATACACACAGACAATAAATGCGACTCAGTCTACAAGTACAATTGAATGAGGAAGCGTCACAAAGGATGAAGGGTTAAGCGTGATGATCATAGTTAGCGTGTCCAAAGTCTACAGTCTGTCGTTCAAGGGTGTTAGTAAATACTAAAGCAGCAAACCGGGCTGCTTTAGGATGTTGGTCTTCATGCGTAAGTGTTCGTGATTCAGTCTTGACTGGCTCTTTACTTAATACTCCCCGTATTCAGAGTTGGGTTCGGCGACTGCTGCGGAAGATACAGCGGCAGCAGTGGAGGAAGCGGATGCTGAGATTTGGGTTGGGACAACGGTCTCAAGGACAGGGATAAGGGTGATGATTCTAGTAGGTGCTGCTGAGGAGCCAGAGCCAGAGACGACCACAGACGACGCGGGAACTCCTTGAGAGAATGCAGTGGGACGGCTGGTGGCCAAGGTTATGAAGCTGGAGCCAGAGCCCGAAGCTGCAATGGAGGATGCTGGAGAGGCGGTCGCTGCGATGCTCGAGAGGATTCTCGAGGCTTCTTCAGGCGAGACGGTGACGGTGATCGTCGCTTGGGTGAAGAGGGATGGGGTTACGGTCACTGTCACGGTAGCTGGAGGGGCGACGGTAATTGTCGTGGGAGCAACAGAAGTTGCACCACTAGCAGGTGCACTGGTTGAAGTTGAGTTGACTGCATCCCCAAAGAGACCCCCAGTGTTGCCGGTGAATGCGAAGACCTTGAGGGCGTTAGCTTCGGATTGGCAGCCCAGGATCTATTGACGTATGCTAATTAGAAGGCGGAAGGTTGGCCGAGGAAAAGTTAGCTTACCGTGGTGTCTTCGTCGAAAACGGACGGGACAGCCAAGCACACATCCGGGGTTGTGCATTGGAAAGAGCTTTTCCAAGAGCCATTGACACAGTTGTGAACCGCTGTACCGATGCAGATCGAGTCGCCAGCTGCTCAAATAAATCAGTTGCCGAAGTATTTGTTCGAATCTAATGCGACGTACTGGTGCAGCTGTCGGTCACTTTGATATCCCTGGAGATAATGTTCAGCCGTTGGGCTTTTAGACCATTTGCAAACATCTTCGCAGGTTCCAGGGTGGGTCTTGTAGGCGCCGCAAAAGCCAAGGAAGAGATAGAAAGGAGAACCAGAAGCTTGGATAGTGCTTGCATGATGTTGATAGATACTGAGAATATGTTGGTGTGAAGGAGAGATACAAGCGCCCGGCTTGGAGAAACGAAAAATCTATGAAGAGAAAGGGAGAAGAGTAAGGATGAATAGACATTCTCGCGACACTCCCTTTTATGTGGCGGGGGTTGTAATGGAGATTTTGCACGTATGCAGAACAAAAGACAAACGCCGACAGGCCATTGTTCCTCTATAAATAGAGGTCAATAAGCCGAATCCTGATCCGTCTCGGCCGGCTGCCGTGCGAACGACAGTAAATAGACGTCAATAAGCCAATTTTGATCCGTTCGGCCGGGCAGCCACTATCCACCAAAACCCGCCTCGTCGACCTCAACGCTAACCGACGCAGCAACTCAAAATGGTGAGCCCTAAGCTGTCCCTCAGGCTGTCGGTAGAGACGTGCTAGTCGTCGTGTGGGCGAAACTACGCATTTCTGCGCGAGATCTACGCTGGATGCGTCGAGGGGACCCTTGGATGTCGTTCTGATACCCGATGCTAACGACTGCCTTGTGTAGACCAAGAAACGACGAAATGGCGGCCGCAATAAGAAGGGACGTGGCCACGTCAACTTTGTCCGATGCTCCAACTGCTCTCGTTGCGTGCCCAAGGACAAGGCCATCAAGCGATTCACTGTGAGGAACATGGTCGAGAGTGCTGCTGTTCGGGATATTAGCGAGGCCAGCGTCTACTCTGGTGAGTAATCTGCCCATTCGTCTTATCTCCAGTTCTAATCAATTGTTTTTTGTCTATAGAGTACGTTATTCCCAAACTGTACATTAAAATCGCATACTGCGTCTCCTGCGCCATCCACTCGCACGGTATGCTTGTCGATTATATACCCCCAGAAGTTATCCCTGATAATTTTGGCTATCAGTCGTCCGTGTCCGATCTCGCGAAGGTCGCCGCAACCGTGCACCTCCCCCACGAATTCGCTGGAAGGATGGCAAGAAGGTCAACCCTGCTGTCGCTGCTGCCGAGGACGCAAAGAAGGCTGCCGCATAGGCTCTCTTTCTCTCGATTTTTCCACTTTGTACTATCGCATACGCAATCGATCCAATTGCAAAACTTTCAAACCCAAACTCAATGTCTGATTCAATTAAGTAAATGATTCGCTTTCAACTTTGGAGGGGAGTAGGGCTGGAGCTCGTTGCCAATCTACCGGTGTCTCCTAGTACCATTGCCTTCGGTGGACTGATGTTTCTTGGGGCGTAAAATTCATAACAAGCTCAGGAAACCATAGCGGTCGACATACATAGTCATATACGATGATGCAGAATACTCGAATGCATTGCAAAGTAAATATCAAGGATGACAAAGAGTGTCGCTTTCACTACTATCTAGGAATCGGTCAGAGCCCGTAGGCCATCACGCTGCTAGCGAAAATGAAGCGTCCTTTGGTCTGCGACGACTAAAAAATGAAAGCCGCCCTTCTGTGCGTGAATTTGCCGATTCAGCAGGGCATCAAGTCGTCGTTGAGGAAAGAGAAAACTTGCGACCGCTTTAATCATTTCTGCTATTTGCGTATGTTATGTCTGGAAGCTTATGGCTAATTGCCAAGAAGTAGAGCTGGCTCGTCTTGAGTCTTGTATGTAGCTTGACTGGGCAGGCTTGAGGTGAGTCGAACGAAGAAGGCGTAGACTCCAAGAGTCCAATTTCCTGGACAACGGACCGTAATGAACAGCAAGTAATGTCCTACGCTTTGCGCGGGTCCCACTCTGTATCAACTTCATCCTGCAAACCAAAGTCCTTCAAAATGTCACCCAAACCCACAAGTTTGAAGCTTGCACCCAGCTCTCGAGAGCCATCTGGAGCACTGTTCACATCGTCGTGAACAACCAGAACACCCGATTCTAATCCCTCTAAGCCCAGATTCGTTCCAACAGCCGCAACACCATCCGTATTCGTGACTTTATCAACCTTTCCAGCCTGAACAGTAAAGCGTCCAACAAACTCATGTGAGCCTCCGCGACGGTATACGTTGAAAGCCGAAACACCCTGGCACGAGACGATGAGGAGTCCTTTGTCTGGTGTTTTGCCGTTGACCAAGGTCACCCCTTCGACGTCTGGGAAGAGGTTGCCTTCGATAGAGTCGATGAGGATGTGCGCGTCTCCCCCATCCGGTTCAGCAGAGTATCTCCAGAGACCAAATGGCTCTTCGCCTATATAGATGCGCCCGTTATCGTCGTCACAGACGCACCCTTCGACCTGTCCGCCGTTCCCACCAATGAACTCGCGCACGAGGTTGATTTCGAGAGAGGGCGTGACCTCGTACTGCAGGTATTCTGCAGTCTTGGAGTTGATGAAGACGTAGCGTTTGCCGGAAATTCGAGAGTTGTAAACGCATGATCCGTATACTTTGAAACCTTTTTTCACTTTCAAGTTCACCAACGATGACAGCCCGTCCGCTTTCACCTCGACAAGACTAATTCAATAATCAGGTTAGGCACGGCGCTCTCGAAACGTATGATGGTAAGACGTACCAAATGGTATTCTTGTCCCGACAACCAGCCACTGCCAGATCGACGACACGGTCATCGCTGAGACGGAAGTTGTATATGACATCGACATTGTCAGGCTCGCCAGCAGGGACTTGCGAAATGATGTTTCCGACCAGATCGAACATGGCAAACCCGGCACCATTTTCGCTCTTAGTGGTGGTTAAAATTCGAGAGTTGGAACGATTGGTGGGGTGTATCCAGATTGCAGGATCGTCCCCGTCACCCCCATTGGCATTGGTCTCGACGTCTGCTTGGACAACCTTGAAAGAGCAGTCGGGACCTGTCCATCCCGCGTTGCATCGGCATTGGTTAGGTCCAGCGCAGCTGCCCCGAGAGGAGCAGTTGTTGGGACAGGTGCGTCGGCTACAAAGTGGTCCACTGAAGCCAGTGAAGCATGTACACGGGGAGAATACGGAGGTTTGGAAACCATTTCCTGAGCACAGAAGCGATGGGACTGGGTTACGAGCAGTGCTGCGAGGATTGTAGGATGTGCTGGGCGGTAATTTCATTGCTGAGAGGGAAGCAATACCCATCCCTTCCCTTCCGGGGTCTTCATCAAATGAGATCAAGAGACTTCCGTTGCTGTACCCAGAGAGAGGACGGTGGTAGATGGCGATACCTTCCAGCTCATTGTCATCTGCTGAGAAACTTAAAGAGGAGTGGTGATTCAGGTCCTGCATGGAGAACACTTCGACTGTCCCTGATCTAACGGACACGAGAAGATAGCTGGAGTTGCCCGACACTTCGTACACAGCTATGCCTACTATCTCTCCTCCATCCACATTCATGGAGGTCTGTTTGATAGATGAACTTGGCCTGAATGTATTTCCTGAGAACGAATAGACGACACCGCCGTTTCCACCAAAGAAGACTTCTCCAGAAGGAGATGCCGCGCATGCTTCAGCTCCGACTGGGACTTTGAAGTCACCTATCTTTGGCTTCATGTCAGCAGATAACATCACAAATTGAAAGCTGGGAGGAATACCTCTTTGATAGACCCGTTCGCTACCATTACCAACTTCACCACGTCTTTTCCAAAGACATAGACAAAGGAAGAACCAACAGAACAGAGGGATAAATAGTCCCCCCAGAGCCTGAGACTGGCCGTGCGCCCATTCTTCAGGCTGGTAACCTTGAGCAATGAATCTTCCACAAGCAGGGTCGCCACTGAATCTTCACGGTCGCCGTACAGAACAGTGACGCCTTTGTAATCTCCAGGCAGAGTCGTCCGGAGGTCGAGTGTCGGAAGACTGTATTCATAGAGCCCAGAAGTATTGGCAAAGAAGACGAGAGGCGAAGCGCCGTAATACACTGCAATAGGTGATTTGGAGTCCGACGGCACGTAGTTTTCGATGGGGACCAACAAAGACCACGCCGATAAGGCTCGCAGAAGCAGAAACGTCGCAGCTAATGCAGGGAAGGTCAGCATTATGGGGGGTCGTGTGCTTCATATTCTCGGTGACTTGGATTGTTATAGAGGCGAATGTAGTGCCGAACCTATCTCCGTTGATAGTTGATAAAGCGGTAATGGTCCGTATCCATTGAAGTAAGCAATGGTCCCGAACAAAGTGTTCAACCTTTAGATGCAGAGGCATGCATCTATCTGTCGATGAAACAGTAACCCAGCGCACGTGCATAACAGCGCCCCTGAGAATAGACAGTAGCCAATGTTTCTGGCTCCATGAGAATGCACTCGTGTGCGAGTCATTTCACTAGGATAACCCTCAGAAATTAACGGGGTTTAGAGCACGCCGCCCAAATTGAATGCTCACCTTCATTTAGTGTTTTCGTCCTCCGTCGGTTCACCCCAAGTGGCGTAACAGCCTGGGGCACTGGAAACGGAATAGCGGCCTTCTAGGTTCTTCCCTGGCTTCTATGTCAAATCATTCTGGACACTTTGCGAATAAGCGCATCCTCGACGCACGTTCGACCTATTTCCAGGGACGATGGAGATGGAAGAAGCAGCGATACCGTGATGTTAAAGTTGCCGGCCCGTTCCCTTGTCGACTCCACTATTCAAAATCCACGGGCAAATGCCGAGAAGGATCGGCAAGATCGGCGCTTCCAATTCAAGCGCTCGTGTACGCTTCTTGTTTCGCAATTATGTGGTAGCCAAGTCTGGTCGGAAATAAAGATATCAGGATAACCAGGGTCTCTGGATATTTATCTCTTGCGACATGAGCCTGGGAGACTTGCTACAGGACAAATAGGATTAGTACAGGACTAGTACTACTAACACTGCAGGAGACTGAAGTGGGCAGAGCTTAATAGGAGAGGTACGAGGCCGCGAGCGAAATAATCAAGAGACCTGTATCTTGCACAGCGATTTCCAGCAAGGCAACGTGGAAAGCAGATAAAACTGTAATGTACACCTCCAAGTATAAATAGTATATGTTACAACGGTATATCAGGAGGAGGAATTCAGCTTCAGTCCAAATGGATCCATAAAACCCGGTCAAGAATCGTATAACCTATTCCATACGCACCCATAAGCCACCCTGGAACAGCTATATGAGCAAAATAGCCCTGTTTAAGTTCTCAATCACGTACGAACCTTCACATGCATCGTCAAATTTATAGCAGGCCATATTTTCTCCTTCGCTTTCCGACCTGGGGACTCAGCCCAACTAGAGGGCGGAATACTCTCCGGAGGTTGAGCATCCCGAGCAAGGTGTAATTTTGAGAACTGCTGCAGAAGACGAACAAGGAAGAACGACGCTTCGTTATAAGCGAACTATAGTCAATCCATCAGCTGTATAGTCGAGCCTCCATAAAAGAACGAGGTAAACTGACTTGTTGTCCGAGACAGATACGAGGGCCTGCGTTGAAAGGAGTGAAGATGAAAGGGTTGGGAATAAGATACTTGTGAAGACGTTCGTCGAGGAAGCGATCTGGGTCGAATTCTTCGGCTGAAAGTGATGTCCACCTAAATTAGCAGCGAGCTCACAGTTCTGCCGAGAAAAACGTACCATCTGGACCCCATAGGTCTTTCCGTCGTTGTATGTCCCATGTAGAGTATCCAACTCTGTTCCACCCGTCATGAGAATGAAACAAGCTTTTAGAAGTCAAATAATTACTTACTGCGTATCCCGTGGAATGAACAACGGGTTCGTTCCATCCTTCGTGTTGAGAACTGTATCGTCAATGGTTCGTCGTGAGTTGAATGGCCTGGAAAAAAAGGTTAATGAAGTTGAAGACACCTAAAAGTTTATACTTGGCTACTCACACCGGAGGATACAGTCGAAGAATTTCTGAGTCCTTCGAGTTCAGATATCAGCACTGCTAGCTACAGAGAAGCCATACCATTGATGAAAGCTCTGAGGTACTTCATGTCACGAATATCCTCATACGACGGTCGTCCTGTATATCCGACCTTCTCCAGGATCTCGGCTCGGAGTCTCTGGGCAATTTCAGGATTTTCCGCAAGCATGTAGACCGAGAACGTGAGAGTGCCAGTCGTCTTGAAGTTTATTTAGCGCTCGGAATCAACCTGAGCTCAGACAATAAACTTACGGTATCACGTCCGGCGACCAGTAGATTCAGAAGCTATCCAATTTCATTATAAGCGTCCTGAATTTCACAAGTGAGCACCTACCTCGTCCTTCAGGATTGTCATGTCTTGAGTTTGAGACACCAGATGCTCAAGGAGTGTTTCTCCTTCGCCAGCGTTCTCTGACTTCTCCTTGGCACCGAGTTTCCGCTCCTGCAGAGCCTTCTCAATAATAGGCTGCAAGATACTATCCACAACGTCCCGGTGAGGCTTAACTTTATCCCCCCAGAATTCTCGAAGTGGCCATTCTTGACCAATAATGAAGCGGTATATCACCTCGTTCAAGCCATTCAAGAACGCATTGACGAAAGTATTGGAGGGATGTGCGGTGTAGCTAGAGGGGTTTGGTTGTCCGGACGTAGGCGAGTAAGGGATTCCGGCGGAAAGTGAGTCGATGTTAATTCCAAATAAGAACTGCCCAGCAGAATCGAGGGTGAACCGGCCGACCAAGTCCTGAAAATCGATCGCGTATCCCTCAGCCAGACGTGATTTTGCCAGGAACAAAGCTGCTTCGGCGTGTTTGTCAAATATGTCGAAGTCACTTACTCTATCCCTTGCAAAGAACGGGCGTGTTATGGCACGGTGGAACCTAAACTCGTCTTGCTAAGTTAGGGCAAATGGGCGCGACCTAAAACACGCACTTCCACATCTCACCTGGATTCGAGATGGGGAAGTTAATCAGCGGTGGCAAGGGTAGTATTGGGAGTGGAGCTCCCTCACCATCTGAATTGAAAACGCCAGTTCCCAAGAAAGAGTGAGCCTGCCGAATGAAGCTTTTGCCTTGAAACGGGTTGACTTCAACGTATACGAGTAAGTGACTACTGAACGGTACCTTTCTCGAAGTTATCAAACTGCGTCGCCAGCATAGCCTGTAAATGATATAAATTCTCTACGTGTGTAAATCATGTTAAAGCCATTGCATTACCTTGACGTGCTCGGGCTCTATGGTCCAAATCTAAGGCAAATGAGTATGGTCTATTCTTGCCATATAATGGATGTTCCTGACCTGACTTTCTGTAGGGAGACGAATCTCGAATGTGTTTCCGTATTTCTCCCTCCATTCAACTATGGTTTCAACTATTCGCATTTCCATTTAAGCTATACTGGGGTTAGAAGTAAGAGATGCTACTCACAGACATATCCAGTTTGAAATAGGTTAACGAGCCTGAAGATTAGAGACAGTCCTGCGAAATAAGGCCACGGCTCCTCGATATGAGGCACAACTCGAGCCCCGCGCTTATTCGCCTCTCTCTGGTGGCGACTGCGCTGGTAATACAGTGAAAGCGAATAGTGAACCGGTTTGGCGAGGAGAACTAGCAAGGTCAGGGCTGAAGTTGATAAGGCTAGCACTCCACGCTTTTCGAGTAGATGAAGGCTTCCATATGTCAGAAGAGGAGGTAAAAAAAGGCTAGGTAGCAGCCTTCCAACAAAGGCTGGTCCAGGGGGGATAGCCATTGGTCACTGGGAATGAAAGGAGAGTGCATCGCCCACAAAGGCATGAATGAGGCATTGTCATTCGGTGTCTTTTCCCAGAAGCGAGGTTCCCCTAGCAGCACTGACATATTGTGCACCCGTGGGTATATATCAATCATGAAGAGATGTTCAACTTTTTTAAGCAGTCCTTCCGACCTCCTAAGTGCTATGTATAGGATTCAAGGGGTACTCGCCACAGATTAGGCTAGAGCCAATGATGAGCTGTGCATGCTCCACAGATGATTTCAGACACTTCAGCGAAAGTGCATGAGCATTGAAGCAAGTCTTTGCGCAGGATTGCGGGGTACCACTTATGGTCTCCCTGAACGTGAATACCTCCTATAATGCTTTGCCTTGACGTGAGCAATTCTATGCGGCGGACTCGGAAGGTGAAAGGGGAGAACCCGGAAGGGCCATCGAAGTTGAAAAATGGAGATCGAGATACTTGTGGCTCCTTGACCATCACCATTGTACAGCAGAATCCAGACAGCTCTATGGCTTGCGATTTTGGGAATATTAAATGACATGGGTATCGACCCCCTGGATGCTGTATATAGAATTATGAGGAAATAGAGGGGGAATGTGGCTTATACTCACCACGCGCCGTCCTCTGTAGTGGAGTATTCTAATGGAGTCAGAACCCATGGCTCTGTACCTGAGATTGAGTATGTACATAGTCCCACGTCTCTCTTCTTGCAGCCTGAGTGCCTGGATTAAATAGCGCCAGAGGGCCTTGAAGCCGAGGTGCGCTAAGCTCCTTAACAAAGGTAAGCAAGTGGATTCAATGCATCTATCATGATTCCATGCACGGAAAGTGTAGGATAAGGAGCATAGATCATTTTTTTTCTTGCGTCGTAGCTCTTGAGTACTTGAGTTTTGAGACGGCGGCGTGCCAGGAGACTCAACCCTCGGGCGCTTGGGAATCGGCGGCTGCGTGTTTGATCCAGTCCTCTACTGGCGAGCCTGCGGACCTCTGGCTGGGTCTGTGGCTATCCAGACACTTTTGACAATTTCAATGGTACTCTACTATCTCCAAATGGCTCTTCTAGTGTCCCAATGGTCTGGAGATTCCTTTGCCATGTCAGCGGGAGACTGCCAAGCCGCCACCTTAACAGCTCCGCTAAAAGGAACAAAACAGAGTAGCTTGCCTATTTTGTTACTGGTGGGTATATATGTACGTTAGGGGAACCGTAATAAGCCGGCAGCCTTACAGTCAGACACTCTCAGTCTCTCACCAACGCCGTCGATGCAAAGGGCAACACCTTGCTTTTCCGGGCATGCACAAAGAACTCTCAGACTCGTAACCCTCTAGCAGCCTACTATAACCCATTGACGATGCTTTCAGGGACAGGGAACGAGACGGAATTTGGCAGGTATCATGGACATACCTATTAAGCGCCCGTAACAGAAGTTTTCCCACGATCTGCACCTTGCAACTTTATGAACGACTTCCTCCTGAAACCCTCATGTTTCTACGCAAATGCCATGTTAAATACTACCAGCTAGATTCTTCTGGAAGAGCTCTCCTTGATAGCCGTGACTTCCTATCCATAGCTCTCTCCCTATGGACCTCATTTGGAGGGTCCTGTCATCTTCAGGCAAAGGTCATAAACCTTTTTCTGCCATTGGTCCGGTAATTTCCCCAATATTTCCCCCAATTATGCAGAGCCAAGAACTTGGATCCATACCGGTGATATGCAATCCCCCCGAATGCCGTGATATCTAATGCCCACTGAATGTGTACTGGTTTCTTTCATATCTCCCAATTCGCTGGGGGCTTTCTGTCTCGCAGCATCTCGCCATTTCGCCATGTATGGAAGCTCGGAAGCTCGGAAGCGCAAAGGGAAGTGATTAGCATCTCAGAATCAGAAGCGGCACCCAACTCGGTCGCGTAATCAAGCGACCGGCAATCCACTAATTCACGAGTCCCTTGATCTGCAAGTGTGAATCAAGTGTGAATGCCTCGTGTCTCCACTTTCATCTACACGAGTTCTTTGTTTGAGGTTCGTGGATAAAATTATACATACGAGAGCCTGACCATTTATGACAGCAACCGGCTTCTTCGACTGGTCGAGACTTCCGGTGCTCCAAGCATTTACAGCGAAGGCCTTTCTTTCTCAGCCCGCTCTGATTATTATACACGACCCCCCTCAGGCATGTTCTTAAGCTAAATCGATCTTATGACGAGATAAATCGAGGCAACAGAGATTCCATTCTCATTTCTCCGTTAGAAGAACACATACGCCATCAACACGTTCTAGGTTCTCCAAGTACGCCTCATAAGAAGCGCCAAACCGCATGCATCTCTTGATCATGAGAATCGGCCAACTGACTGAGAGCTCCTTGACCTGGGAATACCAACGACACAGCACTTGGTATTGAATTAAATAACAGAACCTCGGGAGTGCTTTGTATCAGGTCGGTGTGATAGGACATGGTGCCGGGTTATCTCGATCGTAGGTAACATGAACAGGCGCTGGTAGACCGTGTGATAGACCACTTTCGAAATAGATTACCTTCGGAACTTGGCAGTGACACTGGGTGTGAGACAATACTCGGTTGCGATGAATGGGGTATTGATATTCTATGTTAACAATGCTCTCTAAAAGGTATAGTGGATGTTCGTACAAGTCAGCCGACCTGACAGTAAATCATAACGCAGATAAGCATATGCAAAGGACCGGGCGGTAAGAAGTGGCAAAGAGGAGGACAAATCGTGTGCAAGATTGCTGTTACAAGATATTAGATGTGAGCATATGAAAAAAGGTAACAAGGGGCTGGAACAACAGCGCAGAAAGAAGCAAAATGCTATGACCGAAAACAGTCTGAAAAGGATTTCTACGAAAGATCGTTCGAGAAAAAACTGTTCGCCTTCAAAGATGACGAGCTAGTCAGATAACGGAAGAAAATTGAAGCAAATGTAAGTCAGGGTCCAATTCACGCTAAGCAATGACAGGATCCGAAAAACTGGGCCCTATGACGAGAAAGAATAGTGAAAGAGAAAAAGGGAAGGAACCATGTAAAGTAAACGTGATTGACATGATGAAAACCATGGGTCGAGCAGGAAGCGTAACGTGGGGCAAACCTAAAATAGGCGCTTTGCAGGCCCCAGCCGGTCACAGTGGGTGCCTCTTGATGAATGAGACTCGAAAAAGGGAAGGAGATATGAAGAAGCACGAGATGATCAGGGCGGTTGAGGGTATGGTCTGTGGCCTATTCTTACGTCGCCGTATTTTGGGGAACTGAGGGAACTGAAACAGGTAAAGAAGAGTTGAAGATGGCGCCCAAAAGAGTGTAGTTGACAGGTCCATGTGGTCGATCGTCACAATCCCGTAGCCACCCCACTGGCTGCTCATTGATTAGTCGCTGTTGACTTGATTGACATCCGAGGGATTCGGTATCACTTCGAAAACGGTCGATGTTCAGGGCCATGAGGTGACCCGCTGCTAGCGAAACGCCGGTAGTGGAACACCGGTCCAGGGCAATCCTACATCCCGGTCTTGATTAAGCTTCGTTGTCCGGGCCAGGAAATGATACATATCCCGACATGGCCAACATAAGTTGACCTAGTGAACCAACGAAGCAAACCGATTTGCGGCAATCACACCACCAGCAATGAGCCTTCGACGCTTTTCCAAGCGAGTGAGGATTTTAATGATGATGACAATGGTGAATGCCAAGTTCCCGATCGCAATTCGGACTTCGGGATTGAACGAGGACGAAGAGTCGCGGTCGACTTGATAAAGCTTGGTAATTGGTTTAGTAGGATGATTTGCAGATCATTGCCGTGGTTGATGAACTGCGTGCATGGCGGAATTTCCAGCTTTAGCCGGTAGACACGCAAAATAAGCCACGTTGCATCCATTTTCGTCGGTGTACCTCGCTATTGCAAGGCCCAACGGAGCAAGGGCCATGCATATGTGTGGGCGGCATTCGTTATGACATGTCCAGTAATGGGATCAATGAGGGACCTCGGAGCGAATAGAGGCGAACATTAGGAAGGAACAAAAGGAGCAGTGGTAAATGCCGTTGTTTCGGGAGATTGGACGAATGAGGGAGGGAAAACATGAACACGAGACAAAGTGGTATTGGGCGCCAGCTCATAGTCATAAGAGTTTAGATTGCTTTAGATGTTGCCGGATGACCATATCCCTGACTGTTATCAAATCAAGACAAATACGAAGGTATCAGTGGAAACAATGGGAAGGTAAGGGAAGATTACGAACCACTAGCGATGATACCAGCCGTAGTGGCGGTATCAGTCACACTGGTGCAGAAAACGTAAAATTTTCTGGGGTTTGGAGAATATTCTCTGTGAATAGCGCTGAATTTGCTGCGGAGATCTGTGTGCACCTTTGTCAATTATGCCGCTGACATTCAGAAATGATTGCTGAGAACTTACACTTGCTGACACTGTCCAAAGTGTTCTCCCGATTGCCATAGCTTCGTACGTATTTGGCCAGCCTGTAGGTTAAATGAAATCAGATTGGAACCCAAAGATGTGAAAGTATGCGCTCGTACCGTACGCCATCCTTCAGTTTCTTCTCCAGGATGTCGCATTTATTGAGGAAGAGGACCAAGTCGACGTTGCTGAGTAGTTTGTTCGAGCATACAGCTTTCCACAAGAGAACCGAGTCTTCCTATATGATAATCAGCCATGAGAAGATAGAATATAGCATATATAATCACTTACCAGACGATTGACAGTCTTGTCTTCACTGAGAACCTGATCAAAAGCGGATATGGGCGCAAGGAAGATAATGGCATCCACGTCGTCGAAGAATGGTGCCCATGTCGCTAGCAGATGAAATAGATTAATTCCCAGCAATGTCCGTGTAATTAAACGGATACTCACGTCGCTATAAAACCGGCGAGAATCGAATCAGAACTCTGTGGTGAAACTTGATACTCAGGCAAAGTGTCTAGAACATGCTTACCTGACTTCGACTACCGCCAACATCGACAATGCGCCACTCAGCACCGCTGTCTCGGCCTGCAGACACCTCCATCTCGAACCTGTACTCGGAAACACCGACGGTCTTTAAACGGGCCTTGAGGACGTCGTCTAACACAGCATAGCCATTAGAACGCGAGAATTAGCCATATTTAGAGGAGAACTTACCATCCGAAGGCATATATTTCATGGACGTCACACGTTCGAGATCATCCAAGAAGCTAGAATAAACAGATGGTCAGATATAGGTTCTTCTTTTCACAGCGTAGAATGTAGAGAGAATGGACCGAAATACGTACAAACCAGAACCTTCTTCCAGCTTGATTTTCTTGCGGCGGAGGATCTCTTTGACCAATGGGTCTTGCCAAAGCTGAATCATTTCCTTACGTAGCATATATAGGACTTCTTGGGGTTCATCCTGCGTTTCTAGCCCCGTGTTGCCCGCACTGGTTGGGCGACCATTCGTATTCGCGACAGCATCGCTTTCGCTATACCCAGGGTAATTCACTCGTGCTCTTGATAGAGCACCCTTCCACCCCGGTCCGGGACGAACAAAAATTTCCTGGTTTCTGTGCAAAGGGTGTTCGTGCTGTTGGATGCTTGTGTGGATATGAGGCATAGACGGGTTTCCCGGGGGCGCCAGCTGTGTCGGCTCATCTTCTGTAGGCGGGACAAGTTTGGCGATCAACAGTTGTTCGATGTGCCAAAGAGGCTGGAGTTTCTGCTTAAGTGGTTCGAGGTGGCTGTTAGTGAGGGTCACTGATGAGTTGGAATAGTTGTTTATTGAGCGGGGACTCCCATGGAAGTCCGGATCGGATTCCACGTCGGAATTTGGATTGGAGCCAGAAGCTGCGCGTCGGTGTCGCCGCGTGCCACTCGAGCTGCTCTGGGCGTAATGGAAGTTTTGGGTATACCGCTGACGAGTCTGTGGTGATCCCCCATGGTATTGGTAATTTCCTGGACCTCGCGAAGGAGTGCCAAACTGCATATCGTTATCGCTGTCGCCGCCGTTACCATAGCCGGATGGGCCGGGTTGATCAATTGGACTGTGCGGCCCACTAGCATTGCCATTGCCATTGCCATAGTAGTGGTCAGAGCCAGGCAGTGGTGGTGGTTGCGAAGGCATTGGAGGCGGCCGAGATATACTTCTAGCACGGGACCGCGGAGATGAGAACGGTGAACTGGACGGTGACAACGGCGAGTTCAGTGCCTCAAGAATTATTCGGATCGAGCGCACGATGTTGAGCTGAATTACAGCCCGCCATAGTATTCTTTCCTCCCGGAAAGCTGTAGGGGTATATAGCCTCTGGAATTCTGCAACGTAAACCACAACGATTAGCCCAATGAATTCACGGTCGCAAATGGCAAAAACCCACGTCTCAACGTCGTCGATTTGCCTGGAATTAGGCAAAGCTTAGCTGATGGCGATTGTTCTGAGGATAAGCAGCTTACCAGACTCGCTCTGGCCGAGCAACAGCAGCCTGACAATGCGTTTTTTCCTCCGTGCCTGTCGCTCAGCCTTAATGCTGGCATCGATCTCAAGACTAATGCGCCTG
Organism: Coprinopsis strossmayeri; assembly: GCA_900156845.1. NCBI lineage: Eukaryota > Fungi > Basidiomycota > Agaricomycetes > Agaricales > Psathyrellaceae > Coprinopsis > Coprinopsis strossmayeri. The sequence goes on along the minus strand of FTPT01000267.1, from coordinate 31,667 downwards.
GCCTCTGCTTCTCGTTCGAGTCTTATCGAGCGTTGCTCCAAAGTCTCGTCCGGAGGGGGCTTTAGAACCTCGTCTAGGGGGTCGTTGCTGAGTCTGCGGGTAGCTGGAACAGGCATTATGGTCGTGGAGGTCGTGAAGAGTGGATGTCGTGGACGGGGAGAAGGGAAGCTGGTTCAGGCACAGCACATAGCAGTTACCGGCATGAGCTTCAGAAGAAGAATCAAAGCCAATTCGACCCACTCTAAATGGACTCAAAAGCGCCGTTAGTTCGCCGTCCCATTCCTATTTCCGTCCTTCCTTTTGTCCAAAATCTTGCCCAAAATTCACCCGAGACTGCATATATTGGTCCGAATCTTGCCAATTTTGGGTGTCCCTTCGTTTCAGGCACCGAGGTACCATCATCATCCTTCCGCTTTACGTTAATTTCATGATTGTATTTCCCAGAAACAAGTTTGTCGCAAAAACTATTCACCAATCCAAAATTGAATCTACTGTTTTACCTCGTACCACTGCAATGTCGTCCTTGCTCGGCTTGACAGACATGTAGGAGATTCTCTATAGCCTCCGTCCTGCCGGGTTATCTCCGCACCGGTCGGTTCATCGCAGTTCATCCCATATATAAATCACAGAACAGCCTCGAGGGCTCTACGGTTATGTCAAGGAACAATGATAACGAGATTATGCTCCGATGGTTCCTCTGCCAGCGTTCCCCCTTTGTAACAGCAATAACGTGACATGATGACTGGAAACACACAGCGGATATCAGTTCTTGCTCTCAGCGGCCTCAGGTCAACGTCTGGTTGCTGTCCAACACATCTGCCGGCAAAATGCTGTTACCCTCGTTGGTCGCCACATGTTGCTCTAGCAACTCCTCGTGCCTTGTTCTCCTCGAAAGTAGCCAGCGATGGGACCTGGCTGTTACTTGTCAGCGATCCGCAACGGCCCCATAGTCTCCCATATATATATGTACCCGTATCCTGTGCCTGCCGATCAGCCAGCAATCCAGCTATCCTCCGCGATCACAGGAAGCTTGGAACCACTGGAGGCGCCCAAGCTGCGAACCAGCCCACCACCGACGTCACTGTCCTGATAGGGTCCACAGCCAGACCTTCTAACAGGTACACCCAGTATGTGCCTTTGGCTTTAGAGTTTACGAAAATGGGAATCGTGGTAAGGCATCTCTAGTACCGACCTCCACGGTCATTCAAATGCTTCTGTTTCTCATACTTAACACCATGTCTCCGATATCAAACGGCTGGATTTCTAACCCGTTCTCCAACACACAGTCCTTGAGCTTCTCCAGCACCTCTTTGATCTTCGCTTTGCCGTTTCCTGAAGCCAATTGCATCATACGTATCGCCTCGTGCCTCGTTTACCTCTAGCTCTGCAATATTCCGTTAATCTCACCTTGAACAAAGATCTAGAGCTAAATTTATCTTCCCATTGGAGCCTTGAGGTCTGGCCATGTTACGAACACGCAGAGTCTGGACGTTGTCACTTTCCTGTACAAGATTAAGTACCGACTCCACCAAATAGAACGTTATCAACACGTTGTTAACGCAATACAGCACCACCTATTCTTCCGAATTAAACTCTTTACAAAAGTCAGTGTTTCGAAATGGTAGGCAATATTCGTAGCCGGATTCGACTCCAATTTATCAATTAAACATCGAGAGGAGCAGCACACTCTCCCAACTCATTTCCCCCATCGACCATTCCAAAGCGGGAATCCGACCCCTTTCTCGCGGAAAAATCGCCAAAATTCGGGGGAAACTCCTCAATCAATGCCTCCTCGGGCCTTGTCGCCAAACCTACACCATACGTACTCCCAGGAACAATAGGAAGAAGCTCAGACCGTGTTTACTTCTCAGGGGTACAGCATATGCGTTCGGCTTCTTCGATAAGGACTTCGAATTCATGTTGGTCGTTCTGAATCTTATGATTCGATTAGCTTCTCGATTCGTGACTTCCGTGGGTATTAGGAGGCATACAATGAACCTATTTTTGGCGAGAAGCACCTAGGAGCTATGTACTTGTTCTGACAAAGGTGGCTTATCAGATTGAATGGCTGTACAATTCTCTATGATAAGGCGATTAGCTATCTGTCCGCCGATCTTAATGGGCGCTTATATTCGCTTAATCCCGAAACGGTTAGGAACCGCACAGCCTCTACCCCTTAGTGAGCATCGTTTTCGCCGGTACCTTGGACTGGTAAGCTTAAATCTCTGTTATACACGTATGGGGCACATCTGAGGTCCGGGGAGAAGGGCACCTACTACTGGAGGTTCGATCCGAAGACATTATTTGGGGTTTGTACTAGGGCTGGCCGGCATATGATGATGCAATCAGGGTCCGCGGCTTCTTAGCGATAACCTTTGAAGGGCCCGGTCACGGTGACCCAGGGCTGACAGATGCACGGATATGGCCTTCCTCTTGTTTTGTCCCCTTGTGGCCTTGAAGTTACTAATATCGGAGCATGGGTTTCTCCTATGCAATGATAAGTGAACCAAGCTCCCTAGAATTCCGCGATGTGAACTTGACGGCCATTGCGACGGTCGCATTTCAGGACCAATTTCCCGGACTTCTTGACATGTTCGAAGATCAGCCGGCGGGATCATAGGATCCACGCTGCTTGAATTTGAAAGCTTGAGAGCATAGTCAGGTGTGGCCAATTGTCAAGTTGGTTGGTTGATATTCTCTGGGACTCTCTAGGCTCTGGGAAAGAGTAGGGTATATCCTTAGAGACCGTCCTCCAAACGTCCGTTCGGCATGTCCTGTGGGAGGGAGAAGGGGGTGACAACACCACACTGGCATGCGGCATCCGTTCGTGCCATGATGACAACATCATTACATACCTCGCTCGCAGTTCTCGCTGCATCAGTCATTAGCAGTACGTACTACCGTGACATGATGTTCGATAACATATTCAAAATTGTTTTTGGGACATTATGGACGTGTTTTCGACATCTTCAATTTATAAAACCAGGACTGAGGTACGTCGCCGCCCGCTGGAACCTGTCCAAAGGGGCCTGGGAGCACGGGCACCGACTCGGATACACGGGTGCGATCAGAGAACAATTGCACCCAGCCTCGGTTATTTGTGGGACAATTTCTGGGGGTCGGGCCATTCAGTAGACCGTTAGAAGGGGATCTCGAAGATTTCGACCGAAAAACGAGGGTGTGGGCGTGGAAACGGTCGACGAGGCTTCTCCACAGGGGATCCCGGAGACCGTGTTCCAGGACCCTTCGGAAATCAAGACAACGTCAAGGCGGTATTCGTGACAATGGCAGATTGGGGTTCACACTGTATTTTGGCTAGAAACCCGTGCCAATGTGAACAACACATTGAACCCACTGAATACATACTACAGTTGATCTGAGGCCTAGGCTTTGACTTCAAGATGTCAGTCTCCTCCAGACAGGGAATAAAAATGCTTTAAATTAAATAAATTAGGTATTTTCAGTAGCATTGGGGCATGTATCCTGCTATAAGCGCTCGTTTTATGCGGCCGTTGTCTACTACGGCGCTATGTAATCCTCGCCCTCTTTCATTCAAGAATAGAGCTGCGTGAAGAAATCACTGCCATACATACGAAAAGACTGTCCTGGCATCAAGACATCCCATTGGAACCCTGGGAGGAATGTCGCATGATACCAAAGCAATAGCTGATGCAAATTCGCAGTTAATTTTAGCAAGTACGTTGTCACATTGAGTTTCTGAGTCCGCGATATTTCCCCCGCACTGGAATGTGACAAGGCGACATGTACAAGTGCCGCCATCAGAAATCCACTATCTGGCTTTGGGAGACCAGGCACGCCGTTGACCTCGAGGCAAGATCGTGGCAAGCCAAAGTCTCCGTTCTGCTCTGCCCGGAGTTTATTGTGAGTCAGAACTAAGGCACAGTGCCGCCCGGCCGAGTTAATACTATTGTATCGATATCGCCATAGACATGGTGCACAGATAGTATAGTGACTGACTGTTGGCAGACAACTCGTGGAGATCATCATTAACGCTAAGTTTGAGATTGAATACAACGGATTAAACGTCCAGCTATCCTAAAAAGGTTAATCAAGGGGGAAAATCAATTGCACTGGACGGACATACCAGCCCTTTGGTGTAGATATATGGAGGCGAAATTAGTGGGGCCCTCCCAGTAAATGATCCCAGCAATCAAAGATGGTACGAAGAGCAATCAGTCCAAAGCTATCGGCACCTTCCCGGTTGCACGTCTGGCTAAACCCCCACGCTGCCCATGCAAGCTGAAGGGTCTCAATTCCCTTCTCTCCATTCCGCCCCATCAGCCCTGTACGAGCCTGGTCCACTGCAAAGGTCGTATGGTCGCGCATTCGACTAATGCGATCCTTCTTCAATCCCTTGAGGTCCCTTCGACCTAGGATAGTCCCCGCCACCACCTCACACTCAAAGAGACGATGCTCAGGCTTAGTCGACAAGCTGTTGGCATACCGGATATACCTCAGTTCTTCGTGATATTGTTGATAAATAGCTTCAACTGCACTTTCATCGCGTTGGGAAATGCGGTATGGAAGCAAGCCCGCACCGAAGAGTGTTTCCATCTCGAGCTTGATTTTTTGCGATAGCATGTTGGTAAACGGCTTTGGTGCGCGGACCTCGGTCGATTCTGTAATCGAGGGTTCTCCGATGTCCCTAAAAGACTCAGAATTGAAGAGATGGCCAAGTGCTTTGCGAGACTTGTAATATATGCCGACTGAGTCGTCCTCTGGACCATTTTTGTCCCAATCGGGCTTATGCCTCGACGAGTAACGGAGGAACTCGTGGGCTTCCATATCAACGGGAATCCCTTTCTTGGGATAGTCGACCGCCTTTTTATGATAATGAGAAAGGTACCAAAAACAAGGCTTTAACTGCACACCTGTGAGCACAAGGAGGCCAGAGTTAAGCATCGCTCGTCATCGAATCCATCCTACGTAGACCAGTAAGGCTCGACAAATGCGAACTTCACTTCTCACAGAACGTACCTTAGATTGGTCTGAGTGAATGAGTCCATGTGTCAACAGATCTCCTTTCATTTGAAGAGAGTAAACTACATACCTGCAATCCTCAGGAGACGTTTCGATAAAAGCCCCTTCATTTCATGTTTAGTACAACGGGTACGAGGATCCGAGTTCCTAGCAGATGTATACGCACAAGCACATCAGAATTAACATATTCCACGAAGAAGTCGGCTATGTCATTTGGAGTTACAGCTCGTTGTGACCTTCCATCCATTTCATCTTCAAACTGCCAGTCGCCCTGAGCAGTATCAGGCAGTGCAGGATCACAATGTACCTGCGGAAGTAGACCGTGATACTGAATGATAGCATACTGGTCACTAAAAGGAATTAGTTTAATTGAAGTTGGAAGTCATGACCGCGATGATCGTACCCATCCAAATCTCCGCCCGCAAGGCAGGACGGTAATGAACGCTCCCCTAAGCGAAGATAGATATTTAAATATACAGCTTCGGAGGCTGATCCCAATTCCCGTACCTTCTGATGGGAACACGAGCACATTCTTCAAATCGCGGAAGGCGCAGGACATCCCTTCGGGCGGTCTTCCAATAGCAGTGACACGCTGCACTGTACGTATATGATTGAGCCTATGTCAAGCGTGGAAGGGCTGAGTAAAACTAACCATCTCCACGGTGAACGACAGGGTTTCTAGTGACAATACAATCACCCTCCAACCACTTTGGTTCTGGATCATCTCTGTCCTGGATACACGCTGTTCCAAACGAACGTAAATCGAAGCTCACCGTGCGCGTAGTACCCGAGTGCTTACCATAGATGTGGTTAGGTGGAAGTACATAGATATTGGTACGACCCTGCGCTCGCTTTGCCGGACCTTCATCAGCCACTCCAACTAAGAGGTAACTCTGAGGCACCAAGATCCGAGCTTCATATCGTATCCTGGCCATCACAGAGTGAAACGCAACGTCCCTCAAATTCGTCAAAAAGGGATTGTCAACCTGTTCGAGGATGAGACCGAGTTTCTCGATGCGGAGAAGTAAATTGGCGAGATGGAAGGGATTTCCGAGCCCATGAATGTTCATGATTCGTGTAAATTGCTTCAAGTTGGCGTCGATTGTCTTTGCGTCTGCAATCGCGGCGTTCTGGAGGGTCTCAAATTCTTGTAAAGGAACGCCTCGGTGTTCCAGTACCATGATCAAGGCTCTGCACAATTGAGTTAGGACATGGGAAGAGAGAAAGTTGAGCCCAGAATGAAACTGACTTGTTTAAGTAAACTCTCCTCGGACGGTCGAATATTTCGGCAATATCAAGCGGGACTTCAGATTCTCGGGCCGGATCGTCCTCAAGACTCTCAAACTTCTGCATGGTTGGTCGTAGTCGAAGTTGTACGCCATCCTTATCCATTTCACGGTCCACAGCGACCACACCTTTGCGGCCTAGGAATCGGATCATACACTAGATGAATCCATGGTTTTAGAAACCGTATTTGAGCAAAGCTTATTTGACTTACAGCAGACGGCCGATAGCTTGAATCTTGCCAAGCACCAGTACTGTGTCGCTCCCAAAACGCCTTCCAGACCATATCACTTAAGCTCTTGGAAATCGAGCCAACGCCGTCGGTGAATGCGGGAAGTTTGATATCCTCCAGTTCACCTTCCGCGTTCTTTATAGTAATTGTTGCAGGCGATGGAAAGAGATCGGGGTAGTTTCCATCCCACTCATGCCGACGGAGATGGATAGCTTCTGAAGATTCACTGGTGGTGAAAGCGAGGGCAATTCGAGCAGCGTACTTCGATGGTTTCCTCAACAAATCGTAGTTGGCTTCGATCCTGGGGATGATCTCGTCCCGAATGTGCTGAGCGTTGATGGTGACCTTCCGTCCCTCTCGTGAGGTAATAACAAAGGGGTTGATGAACCATGCCGAATGAGTCTTCAGGGACGACGATGAGTATGCAAGGAATTCGAACGGCCGACCTGCAATAGTGAATCCCCGCTTCAACAATCCACCGATCCTCTCTTTGACAAGAGTAAAGCCGTCAAGCTCGAAGCTGGACCTGTAGAAGTCGCCATGCTCATTCCTGAATTCCACTCGAATGAAGTGGTCGGTATATTTTCTATACTGACGGATGATTCGATTGCTTCCGGTGGGATAAGGGCCTTCTAACAGCAGTCGAGAAGATGTACAGGTGACATGGAGACATTCAAACAACGAGTTTTGAACGCCGGAGGGCGGTGGCTTAAATCGGAACTGACCGGGAGCTGAGTCGAAGGCCGCCATGGGATCTTCAATCTGGGTAGGGTCCCTCCGGAGGGCCATATTGTACCGCCGAAGCAGCCTATCAATATAATCTTTGTCCTTGCCGGCCTTCAGATGTCTTTCGAGGCGAGGCAGAAGGCCGTCGATGACCTGTTGCGGGTTGAGGAGAGCGTTCCTGATTAGGGCTTCCACCTGGAAACCCACCGAGAAGGGCAGCTTCAAAAGCTGCACCTCGATCTTCCTCAGAAGGTCCAGATATCTGCGACCCTCAGCTCCAATACTCCCACGTCCCGGAGCTGATAGGTCAATGAGAAGAGGTTTAATGCCCAGAGTGTCCCCGACATCGTTGAAGGCCTCGGATAGGTTCGCCAAGACAGACTCATGTAGCTCGACGCGAACATGAGGCGTGTAAGGAGCCGTTGCTTCATGAGTAGGGCTTAAAGAGCTGAGGAGATGTCTGAACCCCTTTCTATCCTTTCTATTGTTGCCAGTGGATGTCCGGTAGGCGGCCTTCACCTCTAGCGATGGCGGTATCAAGTTATCAAAACACACATCTTCAGCAAGTCAGTGAACCTCGAATTGGAGGGAAAGTAGCATCATACATGGAATCCCAAACTCATCGAGACCAAAGGCGATTTTCCTTATATCAGCAAAACTGACTATCATAGTCTGTATCTCCTTGTTCGTATTATCATGCATCTAATCTACAGTCAGTATGCTGCGGATCTAAAAATAGGACACGTAACTTCGATGTGTATGCTTTTGGAATCATAGTCAAAGTTCAGATAAGCTGGGTCTTCACGAAAAGCGGCATTCCACTCGACAGAGAACGTTCGAGTGCCGGGGTGTGACTGGCGAAACAAGATTCCACATTGAATATTGAGCACCCGCATGGTCCGAGATTTAAGGCGTGAGATCATGTCTAATCTCGCATTCTCCTCGTCAGGATCAATGTAGGGCGTCCAAGCTAACTCTTGGGTCTGCGATATTGACGGACGCTGTGTGGGATTCCGGTTGAACCAAAGCTTCCACTTTCTTTTCTCCACTCGGATGGGCAAGCCAGTACGACCCACAACCCTCAGAAATGCGTTCCCGATTTTGCCATCGGCAAATATAAGCGACCCATTGCCGTTGTTTGCATAGTGGTGTGGTGCTGTTTCATGGGGATTGAGCACAACACTGAAATTGATTAAAGGCTGACTGAGAGAAGAACCAATGGAGGCGATAAAGTCTTCTCCATGGACGCATGAAGCGATCGCTTTCTTTACATCCCCTACAGTCGCATGTGGAGGTACGTTCTTGATGTTTAGGTTCATAATGAACCTGGATAGCGCTGTAAGTGAAGAATCGGCGAAATCGGTTGCTTGCACCAACCGTGGTGGTGGTTAGATGCAATCAATGTCCCCCTTTGTCGGACCGCGACGCAGCAAAAATAAGCTTCTTCAAATCTCACGTGAGCTCGAATAGGCGCCCAAAGGGCACGCATATACCAAGAAGTTGACTGTAGATATATCAATGGCCGACGAACTTGATTACATACCAAGCGGATGAGGGCATAGTCTCATAAGATAGACTCGAGAACGAACACGTAGCGTGAATAAAGGGTCGAATATGATACAAAATGGATCTAAGAGAACAGCTTGTTGACAGAAGTATTGCCGTCTTGGTTCTTCTTGAGAACCTACAGAGAAACGATCAGTACCTCATTTACAGCAGAAAAATACAACGATATATACCTTGGCCACAGCAAATTCAAAGTCTTCCTGTGTAACATGTTGTCGCCTCTCCCGCAATGCGTACATTCCTGGTTCATGTTAGCCCGGTATCCTCACAGAGAAAGTCACAAGACTGACCAGCTTCCGTGCAAATACCTCGCACTTCGGCACCAGAACATTGGCCCATCTTCTCTGCCAGAGCACGCAGATTGATTCCACGCTGCAATGACATCTTCCTTGAATGAATTCGAAGAATGGCGACACGGGCTTCAGGACCTGGCGGAGGGAATTCAATCTTCCTGTCAATTCGTCCTGGTCGCAAAAGGGCCGAGTCCAGGATATCGATTCGGTTGGTTGCCATGATGACTTTAATGTTCTTCGTTGATTCGAAACCATCCAGTTGATTCAGCAGTTCCAACATCGTTCGTTGTACTTCGGAGTCACCACCACCACTACCACTCTCTCCTCGCGAGCTACCGATTGAATCGATTTCGTCCATGAAGATAATACTCGGGGCGTGCTCTCGGGCCATGACAAAGAGTTCTCGCACCATCCGGCTACCTTCACCAATATATTTCTGCACCAATTCGCTTCCACTGACTCGGATGAACTTGCAATCTGTGTGGTGAGCGACAGCTCTGGCAAGGAGAGTCTTCCCGGTTCCTGGCGGCCCGTATAGCAGAACACCCTTTGGTTGGGCAATACCGAGGGCTTCGAAGAGCTCTGGATGCTTGACAGGAAGCTCAATGACCTCCTTTATTTCCTTTATTTGCTTGTCGAGACCGCCGACCATTTCATATGTGCTGTCTGGGACCTTCTCGACCATCATGAGCGACACAAGAGGGTCCACCTTATTAGGGAGGATACGGTGGATGGTATATGAATCGGAACGGAGGGCGACACGAAGTGAAGGTTTGAGAGAGTTGATATCGATATCAGAGTCAATGTCAACAACTATAGAGCAGCGCAGTCAGTCTATAGCTGTTCTAACATAAAACCTAACAGCAACGCACTATATTTCCCTTCTGGTTGCACTTTTACGAGCACCTTCTTCTTGCCCATGATCTTAATGACTTCTCCGACATAGCTGCCCGGCTCATGCAGAAGCTGGAGTTCTTCTCGTAGCAGCCGCACTGTGAAGCACTTATAAATCTTCAATATACCATCAGATAATACACCACACACCTCTCGCGTTCAATGCGTTTCGCTGGGCCTCCAACCGTCGCAGATTCTGTGTCTTCTGGTTGATGAGGATCTCAGCAGCTTCAATCTTTGCCTGATAGTAGGACTTGACGCCGCCAGGCACTGTCGGTGCTTTCGTTGCGACTGGCATTCTGAGACTGGGATGGAGGGTAAAGGGGAAGGACGTAAATTGGGGCTCCTCAATAATCCGCCGTCGCGGTTACGCGTCCTGGGTTGGCACGTGGTCGAAGGAACAAATAGTCGCCTGCGTGTACAAATAACAGCGCTTGTGTGCCAACCAGTGACAGGGGCCCACCGGCTCTGCCTCCGTCCATAACGTTCCCAACGACGACAACGGTTGGTTTCGCGGTACTCCGCCTGGAACACTGGACGCGATATACCACGCCATACACCGATAATTCTGAGGGGTCTCAGCAGAATCGCCTCATGTCCAGGATACAGAACTTTACATCGCTGAAGCTGAAAGAGGTCGGTTGTTAGCAATGGAACGGCTGGCTATCGCGTAGGTCATCCTGGAAAATCTCCTGTAGTCATTGAACTTATAGAAATGTAGTATGATCTCGGACTTCTTTCATCCGAATGTTGGAGGAGTCGAGAACCACATTTACATGCTGGGTGCAAATCTCATACGACGTGGCCATAAGGTCGGATTGTACTCTGGAGACAGATAGAATAATCATATTGACATTGTATCTAGGTTATTGTGATCACCCACTCTCATCCTAAAGGTCGCGTTGGTATACGGTGGTTATTGCCTTCTTTGAAGGTCTACTACCTGCCATTTATTCCAATCGCGTCGTCAGCAACTTTGCCCAATTTCTTCACGTCTCTGCCATATTTGCGTACAATTCTGTTGCGCGAGCGGATACAACTCGTTCATGCCCACGCTTCCCTTTCTTCTATTGGCCATGAAGGAATATTGCATTCGCATTTGATGGGCATCCGGACAGTCTTTACCGACCATAGTCTGTTCGGCTTTGACGATGCAGCCAGCATTCTGACGAATAAATTGCTCGTCGGAAATTTGAGGAATGTCGATGCAATAATATGCGTATCACATACTGGGTATGTTTTTCTTTGAGATACACCACAACGCCCCTCACTCATATGTGCTTGTGGTTGCAGGCGTGAAAATACTGTTCTTCGTGCGCAGCTCTTCGAAAAGGATGAGGATGATCCAACAAAACTGGCAATGAGGCGCAACGTGTATGTCATTCCGAACGCCATTGTCGCAGAGCAGTTCAAGCCTAATCCCCCGCCGCCATCTGAAACCAGTATGTCCATTCTTCCATCGTTACTATTTGACCTGACCCTCTGTAGTTACGATCGTGGTTCTTTCTCGCCTCGCCTATCGTAAGGGTATCGACTTGTTCATCGCCACTGCGCCGCGTATATGCACGCTTTTCCCTAATGTCAACTTCGTTGTCGGTGGGGATGGGCCCAAACTCATAGATATTCTCCAAATGCGTGAAAAGCACCGTTTGCAGGATCGAATCGAACTACTTGGTGCTGTCAAGCACAATGATGTCAATTCTGTCCTTTCTCGAGGGTCGATATTCATGAATACCTCCCTTACCGAATCATTCGGGATAGCTATTCTCGAGGCAGCTTGCGCTGGTCTTTACGTCGTCTCGACCCGTGTTGGAGGGGTCCCCGAAATCTTACCAGAAGATATGATCAGTTTCGCTGAGCCCGATGAAGATGGTCTGTCATTCCTTCCTGGCCTGGTATACAGCCTTATTCATTCTTGTTGTGCAGATGTGGTTCACGCAATCTCGGAGGCCATCGAGATTGTTGCTGCTGGCCAGCATGATCCCTTCGAAGCCCATGCCCGGGTAAAGACATTCTATGACTGGGGCCAAGTCGCCGTTCGGACGGAAAAAGTTTACGATTCAGTCATGAAATCCCCGCAAATGGAATTGGTTGAGCGAATGCAAAGGTATGTCGTTTGTTCCCCTTCCCCTGAATTCCCTTTTAATCTTTTACTAGAACCATGGGACTAGGCCGATTTGCTGGACCTATATGGACTATAATTCTGATTGTCGACTGCATGTTTTTTATGTTTCTCGAGTGGTGGCTTCCCCGTGAAGAGTTGGATTATGTGGAGGCAGAATGGAACAATGAGAGATTCCGTGAGGTGCATACTATAGCGTATTTCCTGATATACTACTTTCTAACGGGTTCTGACAGGTCCTTCAGGAAGATGAGCTGCACTTCTCTGCCAACGGTCCGACTTTTAGAAGAGACTAGAACTAGATTTTGAGGACCAGTTATTCCTTAATAGCTCGAGTCGATGCTGCGATCCTAATACCCTTGTTCGAGTTTAGCTTTCTGCTCACAGTATGAGTTTACCAGTGGCAGAAACATCAAGCCGATCAAAGTCCCGTGGGGTTATTATTTAATCTTGATCTGATCCACATGGATCCAATAGTTGTAACCAGATAACAGTCTCATATATAAGAGATGTATGGCTTCGATAACGAAGAACCTCTCAAGAGTCAACAGGAATGGCCGAAACCCATCATCAGTCGACTGAAGCGAACAAGAAACCCATTATCGTGCTAGGAGCCGGTGAGCCTGCTTGTTGATGAATCGAGTTCTGTCCTGACCATTATAAAGGCGTGGTCGGGTTAACCACTGCTCTCAAGCTTCAGTTACAAGGCATATACGATGTGCTCATCATAGCTCAGATTCTTCCTAGCGATCCGAAATCCATTGCATATACAAGTCAATGGGCGGTTAGTTTTCAATTCATTCGCATAAAAGTTTAACCAACCCCATCAATTCCACACTTAGGGCGCACATCATGTCTACAGCCAGGGCGATGTTAACGCAGCACATCACGGTAAATCGTCCATCCTTATGACAGTGAGTATCTCTGATTGCGCTGTGCAGAACTGGAGGAGGAAACCTTCAACGTGATCTGGAAGCTTTCGGCACCCGGGAGCGACGCAGAGGAGTGCTTCCTTCGGATCCCTCAAACTGAGTACTTTCTAGGAGATGCTCCCGACTTGCCTACCCTTCATTCAATGCCCAACGTGCGTTCCTCATATACTCCGTTTGCAATATGCGACCATCCTAATATTATCGTTCAGTTTAAACGCCTACCAGAAGACCAGCTAATCCCCGGCGCCAAGTTCGGCATCACCTTCAACACTGTGTCGTTCGACACCCCTATATATCTCAACTACCTGTTCACTCGCTTCTTAGCCAATGGAGGGAAGATACTTCACGGAACCGTGCAGCATATCAACCAAGTGATAGAAGGCGGAGGCCGTATCTTCCTAGGGGGCTCATCTATCGGCCCAGGCGCCCGACCACCAGTTGCGGTCGTCAACTGCACCGGGATAGGCGCGCGAACTTTGGGAGGTGTGGAAGATAAGAATGTTTACCCTGTAAGAGGACAGACCGTCCTTGTACGTGCGCCGTGGGTTCGATTCGGACGCACCGTATATCAAGACGCAACGGGCGCTGTGACATACATCATCCCGAGGAGAAGCAGCGATGTGCGTTTGCCTCAGCTGTATATACAAAGTTATTTTGCTCTGATCATGATCTTTGCATTCACAGGTGATTGTCGGAGGAACGAGAGTCCGCAATGACTGGTGCGTGCTTGCTGATAACATGCGGCTTGCTGTGAAAATTTGCCTCAATTCCGATCTTGTGTCCGGCAGGTTCCCTAAACCGCGTCCAGAGACGACCCTGGACATCTTGAAGAGAGGTCTGGAACTTTGTCCGGAATTGGCGCCGCCCGAAGTTCGTTCCATCAGGAAGCCAAATATCGACGATGTGCTGCCCCATGTAGTAGGCGAGGGCTGTGGATTTAGGCCTGCCAGGGATGGAGGTGTACGGTTAGAGATTGAATGGACTGAAGGTGTAGGAGGTCGTGGCAGGGTTCCTATCATTCACAACTATGGGTAACTATTCAGCATAAAGGTCAAGCTGTGCCCCTCATTGACCCTGCATTTTTTTTGCAGGCACGGAGGGTCAGGCTTCCAAGCCTCCTGGGGATCTGCAAATGTCGCCCTTAAGCTGCTTGAACAAGCACTTTCAGAACTATGATATATTCTGTTCTTGAAATAGCACGTTGGCTCGTCACTAAAATAAATATGGTATACAATACACGATTTTTTGGACTACACCAAGGCCCCAGAGAAGACTACCCTTGGATCTTCAAGAGCAAGGTAGTCCAGAGAAAGCGATCTCTACCAAGAAAATTGGCGTTATCGCAAGAAATGATTAATGGCTAGAAGACTAGAAGACGTTGTGTTTCATCGCATGATTCGTTACATCTTTTGTCATATCGGAGAGTCGTTCACGTTATTGTTCGATGGCGTCAGGACCGTTTGGAGCAGGTTGCCGCTCATGCTCGGGATGCGGGTCGTGTTGATCAACAAATCTGGTGAGTTTCCATCCATTGATTAGCAAGGGCTTCTGATGACAGTTTTACTAAAGGTCCTACCGTTTCGATAGGAAGCTCTCGTTGCCTGTGAAAAGGAAGGTGTCATAGACCAGTGCCGCAGTTTGGGCGCCAGCGATTGGGCCCAAGACAGGACACCAGAGCCAGTATTGACTAGAGTACTCGTGAGTGCATGTCCTCTCCGCAGGCGACTGTCACTTACTGTCTAAAATTGAAGACATCTCGACCGTAGCCTGCTATGGCGGTCAAAATACGCGGGCCGAGGTCTCGAGCTGGGTTAATCGCATATCCTGGAGAATATACATGTTAATTATCACAAACTCCCACTTTAAAGCATGAACTCTACTAACCTGTTTGCATGCCAAGGGAAGTACCGACACCGGTAATAAGGAGGAACAATACCAATGGTGCTAGACCTGCCGGTGGAGGTCCATTCTTCTTGTCACTGATCGCTAGAACAACTAAGAACATGACAGCTGTCCCAAGGAATTCAGAGAAGAAGCAGCCTGCGCTGGTCAGATATGCACTCTAGTCATACAAACGAAACTGTCAATCGGCGCTCCTGTGGACACCATGGGATGTGAACCTACAGGATATGTGGCGAAGAGACCTCTAGTGAGTGATGTCCGAACATTCGTCCCTCCTTCGTAAATGTTGATAGCTTGCGCATAGTTTCCGTAGACGATAGCAGCTCCTGTAATGCCTCCCAGTATTTGCGCAAGTATATAGATCTTCCGTCCATCATCGTAAGATCCCTTGTCTTCTTCGATTCACCAAAACGGCCAACTCACAGGAACTTTTCTCCAGGGAAAACCTCTCCATGTCGCCATGGCTAATGTCACCTTCATTCGAAAACGATCATCAGGATGCCATTCTTCCCGTCGGGAA
Source organism: Coprinopsis strossmayeri (assembly GCA_900156845.1). Classification (NCBI taxonomy): domain Eukaryota; kingdom Fungi; phylum Basidiomycota; class Agaricomycetes; order Agaricales; family Psathyrellaceae; genus Coprinopsis; species Coprinopsis strossmayeri. The sequence goes on along the minus strand of FTPT01000267.1, from coordinate 16,195 downwards.
CATGGTGAATGATTTACGTACCGATGGGTTGATATGGCCTCCCGAAATCCCTCCCGACATCCACACACCCATGGCAGTCCCGATACCCCATCCTAGATTGATGGATAGATAGCTCTGCGACAGCCCTAATCAACCCCTCGCCCATGCACACGACGCTCAAACACCCAAAAACACTTACACCTTGCTCTCTACCCGCAATGGCAGGATTGCCGCCGAGGACCACTTGACAGTTGACCCCACATCCAAAGATAATCAGGACGACGACGCCTAGGTACTCTGCGAAAGCTTCGCGCAGAGATGATCTACAACGGTGAAGCAAACAATGGTCAGGATCACCTTCGAGGGACGCGAGTGGAGCGCATACCGGATCCGAGGCCATCGTCCGTGGACTCTCCTCTGTCCCTCTACGTCGAGGGACGTATGTGACGACCCGACCTTCTCATCGGGTCGGCGTCGCGTTGGAACCGTGTATTCGTTATGGTTTATGGAGAAGGTGTTCTTGTTGGAAGACGAGAACGACGGAGAGGAGCGGATATCGGGCGAGCTCTGTACCACTGTCACATCTTTCTCCAAATCGCTAGGCATCGTGAATGGAGAGGAGGGGGATCGTCAGAGGGAAGCTGGAGAAGACTTATTCAATCGGCTGAGGACGGCCCTTCTGGGGTATCTGGGGCGGCTTCTTATATAAATGAATAATGTGAAGACAGAGTGTGGGTGTGGACCGTGTGGGGTACGCACCACATGTCTGTTATACCCTGTGCCAGCCTGTGCCTTCCATCCACCAAAGAAGACCACGGACCTTGCACTATTCCTGCTCCGTCATTCCGTTATTGCCGATTGTTCTGCAAGTTTGAAGATGTTTGATCGCGGGTGGGATAACGCTTGTGCCACGCCGAAATGACGTCGCAACGGAAGCATAAGCTTAATATGCATTGTGTTCGCTCTTTCCGGTAATACAGAATGTTACAAGACGCGCCTACAGCGCCCACACTTTAACTTCACTCGTACTTAAAAACAACATGGAATTAATCTAATTGGAGGTGCAAGAAGATTGTTAAGTAGGAAGGAAGGGTATAGGGAGGAGAGGAATGTAACATATAGTAGCTGTGAAACTTGGGTGAAACTATAACACGTAAAGCAAAGTTCACCTCGCGGTGGAAGTCTGTGCCGACGGCGTAAGTAACCATAGGCCGACACATGATATGTACACGGCGTTATATATTTGCAGGAAGCACCTGGGTAGGCCCGGGTCGACACAGATGGACATACTGCTAGGGTGGGTGCCGGTGGGCGACATAGGGAGAATCAGGGATTCACGGTGGCCGGAGGGGAGAGCTGTGTAGCTTGGTTGATCCCTTCGATGCAGTACGGCGATGGTTCAGCAAGCTCTTCGTCGACGGCCTTCCAGCCATCCGGTGTAAGCTCGGCGAATCCGTTCTCCAGACCTTTCTCAAAATAGCGGGGAACAAATCTAGACAATCCTCAAGTCAGATCGACGGTGACCATCAAAAGAGGTTCCGAGAAAGGGGCTAATACTCACTCTATACCCTTCTTCTTCCTATCCGCTGCTTCGTCTCTCTGTCTCTGTTCTATGATGTGCTTCTCCCTGGTGGCATCTGAGAATTGCTTAGAAATAAGGTTATCGGTAACGTTCCGCCAAAGCTTTCGACTCTCGTGCGGAAGCTGTTTCTCGATAGGTCGAACTTCCTTTGGCAACACTTGTAACACACTCAGGTCAATAAGTTGTTGCCATCCATCACGGTCGACATGCTGTACGTCAGCCCTGCTGGCACTTGCCACGGGAAGGGAGGGTTTGGGAAGTTGGACATGAGAAGGCGAAGGGGAAGAAGCCGCTGAGGAAGTAGCCTCGGGGTATGACAGTACCCCGACCCGCTTCCATCTAACCTTCCCTCTCCACGTCCCGTCCAGCGTAGCAGCGACCCGGTGGTGAGGAACCTGCTTCACTTTGGTCCATTGGGAAATCTGCTTTGGATCGTCCGAATCATATACAATGTGAACCACACCCTCCACCAGGAAATGGGCCTTGCCAAGCCAAGACTCCTCCTTGTACTCGATGATGGTCCGGTAGGATGAGTGCGCGTCGCGGGTACACGTTATGATCGTCGAGTCGCATATGGTAACGTAGAAATTGCCCCGCAAGATGCCGTTGACGTTGGCCACAGGATGCGTAATGTGGTACGACTCCCCCTCGCCCGGGCCTCCAGTGAGGCGGATGAAGAGGCCCGCGCTGTACTGCCCAGGTGCAACGCGCACGGTCGCCGTTCCCGTTACCTTGGCACTAATCTGGTCGATCCCCTGCATCGTGATATGTTTCACGGGGCATGCGGCATAGTAAGCGGAGACTGGGGGGTGATGGGAGACCTGTTCGGTTAGGAAGAGGACGCGCACGCGGGGTGAGACGTTGTCGACGGAGTTGGTGGACAACGAGGTAGGAGGTGTTGAGGCTGCTGGCTTGGCCGAAGACGATGTAGAGGAGGATCCGGATTGCTGGCTGATGACGCTGCCTGTATCCGAGTGCTGTAGAGACGGCCGTCCTGCAGTATCCGTCGTCGTCTGAGACAGGGGCTCGACGTCCCAGTGGGCCCTAAAATGCTCCCCAAGGACCGAGTTATAGGGCTTGCACACCTTCCCATGCACAAATTTAAGGTCCTTGGTGAATGAGAACCGCACCACAGCCAGCATCCGTTCAAAAGGGTCATCAGAGTCGTTAATGGCAGCGAAGTAGTCTGCTCTGTCCAGGTAGTGCCAGTACTCAAGATTGGGGATAGGCTCGAGGAGAGATGCGGGTAGTGAGATGCGCATAGACGCTATATCCTTGACGCCTAGGCACTTCTTGACCAGCTGGACGATCATCTTGAGCTTGCCGCCCTCTCCTGCGTCACCGTTGTCGGGTACAGAAAGGGCGGCGTCGTCGGGGGGCGGCACGTCGGTGGCCTTGGAGGTCATTGTGGACAGCGAGAAGAGGGTCAAGATCGAATGTGGCACTGCTGCATTGACAGTGCCCAGAGCCATCCAAGGTTGGGTCCGTGGGAAATTTGATAATGGGTGGAACGTGTATCGTGCTTAGCGCTTGTAACGGAGGCAATAATCGCAGTATTACAGCAGAATTACAGCAGCAACAACATAAAAATGTCCTTATAAATCGTCTCTGAACGAAATAACAAGCCAGAGGGTATAAAACATCGCTTGAAATGGGGGGAACAGGAGGCGAAGAAGAAAGATCTCCTTTTCAGACGGCATTCACGCTTTCATACCATTGAATTACACTTCCAATCAAGAAAGCCCAGCTGCCCCAGAAGGTGCATAACACGCTCTGGAAAGCGACTCCTGTATTCACGTTTGCTGCAAAACCTAATGCACCGCAAGCCGTGAATCCAACTCCACCCACGAAATTCCAGACTGCGTTTTCGTGCGCACGGGAGTGTGGGGGATATCGATAAACAGTAAGCGGGCAAGAGCCAAGGAGATAATACCAGGTGAGGGTGGAGTTCTGTCGTCAGCTTGTGCCAAAAAAGGGGTGCTTGAAATTAACAACGTACAACCAACGTGCCAGCCAAGCGACCAGAACTTGGGCTTGTACCATTTCTGTTGAGTTTCCAGCATGATGAATGATCTAAAGGGGATAAAATTAACTCGGCACCTGGACAACCCAAGACCAAAGCCTTACGAGCTTATAACGAAACCCATCCCACCGACAACTTGCGGCAACCAAAATACCCCATCGATGACCCCAGTCCTATCTCCCATGGAGCGTTGTATTTCTGGGAGAGCAGTGAAGCTGAAACAACGTCAGATGCATTTAGCGGCAAGTGAAAGTTGCGCTACCTACCCACTAATCCAGAATACCGTCGCCCCACACATCTGGAAGAACGCAGCAAGAAACCCAAGTTCGCGAAAATACCGAGGATCGGATGACCACCATATCCAATGCTTGTAACTGACCTCAGGCGGTGAAGTAGCAATCGACGACGAAACAGGCGACGAGCCATCTCCCAACTTTGCCTCCGAGTCACCCAACCCAGAGTCTTCATCATTCTGATTCCCCTTCTCCGTATGACCAGGATAAAGCCTCGCCTTGGACCCCAAATGCAACGTACTGTTCAGTCTCCTCGGTAAGTGTCGAATGGCCGCCTCTTCCACATCCTGTTCGACTTCATGCCACTTATGCGAGACATTCCAGCCAAATGCGACGACATCATCCCGATTCCAGGCCTCCCACATCCCAAAAACTGACCCGAACTCGAAGATCGTCGCGCCAACCCACGCACTCCAGCCAGTACTAACCAACGGGTCCCCAAACCTCTCGGGATAGAGCTCTGGCATCAGCGCAAGGAACCCATTCACACACCACACCACACTCCCCCACGTAAACGCCTGTGCAACCCACCAGCTCACATTCCAATACTCCAGCCTCTTCATATGCCACAGCCCAGTCCACACACTATCCGCATGGCGCGTCTTTTCGGTCTGGTGTGGGTCGTAGCAGAGGTGCCGATGCTTGCGGTGGTCCCGCGATGTCCAGTCGTGTTGCCAGGTCGTTATGCCGTCAGTCTCTGACGTTGTGTACCCCGAACACGGATGCGTTGCAGAGACCGTGTGGTTCCCTCCGTGCCGTGGAACCACCATTTTGAGTGTCGCGTAGGTTGGGTGCATGAAGCGCCCGATACATAATGGAAAAGGCGTGCCGCCGCCCCACGGCACGCGTGCGACGGATCTATGGAGTCGGAGACCCCAGTTGTCCTCGCTCTCCAACGAGTCGCTAGAGCTTGGAGAACGGTCAGAGGGGGACATGGCGGATGCCCGATAGACAGATGCGAGATAGACCAGCCTATTGAGGGGGAAGTAGCGGCAGGATCATCGTCTGGAACAACAAACACAGGTAGCACAAGACAAAATCGAACATCATAATCAGGTCTGAGATCTGAGGTAGCCGATGACGTTGTTTCCGGAACTTCTAGAGGGCTGGTCACGGCAAAAGGCCATATCGTAGGCTGCCCAGCATTCCATAGCAGAATGTTTCTAGAGAGACTCATGAGTCGAGGTTCTTGATCTCAGGTACTGCGTTCCAAGGTTCAGAAGTTGAAGCTTTGAAGTTAAGTCCTTTTCTTACATCAAACCCCAGATTATGTAAGCAAGCATTGGGCGCTTATTTGGTTTCTTGCGACGCTGGGAAGCTGAAGTCATCAAGGAACTTAGAGGAAGTGCTCGGATGAGCCTTCGAGCGACACCAGTACGACGATGATGCGATCATATGATCCGTCAACTAATTGTGGCGCTTAATCCCAATACAAGAATTCTTCGAGGTTCATCACGGGTATCCCTTTAATTCTCAAGACACCAACTTAAACCCTTTCCCTGGGCTTGATCTCCAAAGGTTTAACCTCCGCACCGGGCAATGGGAAATACAACTTAAAAGTTGTGTAGCTTGAAGGCCGATTTCGCTGCTACCGCCCACCCACTCACATCAAGGACGTGAAACAGGAAAGAACGCTTGGAACCCAGGGTCATGAAGACATTGACAACAATTCACATTCGGCAAACTACAAGTACATTGATTTTGGCATTCCAGTCACAACTTGAATCTGTAAGGCACGCATTTCCTTTGAGTCAAGACCCGGCCCAATCACATGAGCGCTTTCACTTGGTGGTGCTATACATAGGCGTCGTCAGCCAAAGTCCGACACAAGGACCTTGAGAAGTAAAACTTACTAGCTAACCGCAACACCGACAACAGTGTCATGGTAGTCAGCGTCGCCTCCATCCTCAGCATTAATCTGGTATATTTAGCATTCTCGTTTGCCTCTCAATGATCACTCCTACACGCCGAACTCACCATTGTGACCGAGAGAGCTTTCTTGGTGCCAATAGTGAACGAGTGCTAAATAATTAAGAACCAAATGAGTATTCGAGGTAATGGATGTGGTGGCGGGAGACATACATAGCTGTGCTTGGGGTCGCTCGGGGCGTGAGCGCTCTGACCGGGCCTCCTATGGGAGCAGTAAACCGCGATATATCGGTCATCATCAAATGGACCCACGCCGAGAACGTGGGGATCTTGAGCAAAACCCTGGGGAACCACGGCAGTGATCGAGAATCGGCTGGAGACAGATGGAGCATCCCAAACGGCCTGAGGATCCACGACAAGGTGGTTGAGATCCAGAAGGTAAGTATTGAAGCGTTGATCCCATTCCGCAATGCGTTGCTAAGAACACAGGCGGTGAGCTGGATGAAGGATGAGGAATATCTGCGAGACAGGCTGACTTACCCCGAAGACAATGCCGACAGTATTCGCGGGGAGTGGGACGGCGACAACTTTAGCATCTGAAGGTCCACCCGACCTGGAGAGGTCGATGATTTTCAAAGCGGGTTTTAATTCAGAGAAAGCCATGTTTGCAGAGGGGAGAGGAGATTCTGAAGAGAGGGAATGCAGGAAGTAGGTGATTTTATACAACCTCAACCCTCCCCTCGTGACGCTTTGCAATACTTGTTAGTGTGCAGTCCTATTTTTGTCACCCAGCGTGGTGGTGGTTGAAGTATCCTTGACTTCCATTCTTTCTGCTTGCGCTCATTGTAGCTTCTCTCGACCATTCCAGACCCCGGCATGCTTCGAAACATACAACCAAGCTCCGTGTGGCCACTCCCTGAACCCTTGACACTTCTTGGGAGTTGCATCTCATGATCCACAGGATTGGTTCATCCACCTACTGTGTGAAGGCCCAATGTAAATTCACCATCTTGAACGAATGAAGGATAAGGAAAGGTTGGTACTTTTTCCCATAATATCTGTGGTGGGCGCTCTAAATAGGCGCGTGTGCTCCAAAACAGCAGTGAATATTTGGGCCGCGACCTTATACAGGAAATAAGATTTAAATCAATGGGGGAGATAAAATTAACTCCTTATCGTTGCTGAGATCTTGGACCCCAGTTCTCATAGAAGGATACATGAACAGAAAACCCCATCTCGTCTCGAAGTCTTGTGGAAGACTGTATTTCACCCTTGAATTTTTTGAATGACCTGCTCGTGACCCGCAAGTTCCCTCATATGGGGGCATGCATGCAGCTCACATGCTTCTCGGGCGCTACTAGGCTAGAACTCTAACGGACATTGTCTAGGCATGGCCTAAGGGGGCCTCGTTGTTCTTTTCACATCTCTTCTACCAATGTGGTTATTTAGCTCTAGTATAAACGATACAATTTGTTCCGCATATTATGATTCGATCCATCTCTTTCAGGTCACGACTCGCAACCCTAGGGGAAACAAATGTTGCGACTCAAGAAAAAAAACTCCTTATTATTACAGGGGTTTTGAACGTTCGAACCCCAGATTTCGTGTGGAGATACATGAATTGAAGTCATTGTTATATCAACTTCTCGTGAAGGACTGCACCTCACCCTTGGATTGACCGAATGACCTGCTTCTCAGCCTACATATGGCTCTTGTGCTTCCCGGGCGCTAGAACTCTAATTATAACATATATCGTCTAAGCAGGGCCTGAGCGACTCTCAAAGTTTCTTTCATATCTCTTCTACCGACGATCCACGAAGTTAATTAGCTTTAGACACGATCCAATTAGCATTGCATATCATAGTTCGACGTATTTTGTTACGGACTCGAGAAATAAACGATTAGCTCCTGATCGCTGCAGAGGGTCTTGAAAGTGTTTGAACCCCAGATCTCATGGGGATGTAGATGAATGGAAGATAAACTTCCCGTGGAAACCTGCACTTCACCCTTGAATTCGCTGGATGACCTGGCTTCTCTCATATGACCGCCTGCTTATAGCTCTATGCTTCCTGGGGTTAAACGAATATCGTCCAGAAGGGCCTAAGAAACCCTCAAAATTCCTTTCATTTCCCTCCTACCAACTTCAATAGCTTTAGAAACGATCCAAAAATGACCATTCGCGCCACATACCGTAGTGCAACGTATTTCGAAAACGGTGTGCGTTCAGGTCACAATCCTAGGGGGAAGACTAATATTGCAACAGATTCGAGAGACAAGAACGAGTAACTTGAATGATCAACTCCTTATGATAGCAGGTGTTTTCTCAGAAGTGTTTGAACCTCAGATCTCATTGCCCCAATCTGATACCCACTTCTCGTGGAAGGCCACGGAAGGATCATGAAGGTCGCCGTCACCCTTGAGCTTGCTAATTTCGTCGCATTGCAAGGTGTTCATGGAACTTGTCTCTTTCTGGGACTAGCGTACATTTGTATAATATGAGATGGAGGAGGAGAGGGAGGAAGAACTTGGAGAGAGGGCGAAAGTCAACTTGGTAGTAGCTGAGAACTGAGGCTGTCATGGGTGACCCCAAGACCCAGAGGCCATTGGTAAAACGGACAGCGACGCGTCTTCGACACCTCATCTTGTGCCTTCTGAGATCAGAGATATGTAGTCACCAGTACTGGAGGTTAGAGGTGAAGTATACGTGTAGGTTGAACGCAAATAGAACAGGGAGTTATCATTGTCAACTTTCAAGGAATTATCGAGTCAGACACGGTTCAACGCGATTCGCGATGGGCGACGCCTGGTTCAGCTCGGGGTACCAGACGCAGCTTGATAATCTATCGGGGCGGTGGTCGGTCCTTCATATATGTAGCATACATCAACTCTCTCACCATGAACCGCAAGAAAGACAACAGCCAAGACAGTCATACGACGAGCTGGCATTCTCTGTGCAAACCTAGCCACCGAAGACAAGTTGTCCAGAACAGAACAAGCACGGCTAAAACCCAAGACCCAGTAAAGCTATTCAGGGGGTCTCGATAAAGTCCGAGTCCATGATGGAACCGTAGCCAGCAGCATACCAGTCTCCTGTAACGTTCGATACAGCAAGAAGAACCGATAGGGGTAAAGAAATCCCAGAGAATATGGAGAGAGTCCGAGATACGGCCCTCGCTATGTCTCGTTCATGCAAAAATGTTGACACAGCAAGGGTTGTCAACGTTGTCCTCAGGTCCTTCGTCCGTTCCTCGACTCTGCTGCTGTCGCGTCGTGTTCTGGAGCGCCCTGCACATTCTCCACGCCCACCAACTCCCATATCTTGCTGCACAGACGCCTCTCAATCCTGAGCTAGCTGATAGACGCCCCCACCTCTATCCACTTTCCGTTCCGCCTAGCACCGTCCTTCAAGTTGTACGTAGATCATGATAGGTGATTGTCGAGCTGGGTCCAATCCGTTTTCATATTAAGGAGGTCCTGAGTACTGTGTAAGAGAGAAGAAAGCTTGAAACCGCTGCTGCCATTGCTCATCGTAATGCGAGGTGTCGAGGAATGTCGACTATTTCAGATGTTTTGGGTTCGCGTCCGTATAGCCACAACGCCTTTGAAACCAAACAAAGTGCCCAATAAGGCACAGTGGTTGCCGAGTTCGCCGGCGAACCCAGGGCCAAAGACGACGTCGACGCGACGCAGCCAGAGCTTCATGAAAATGTCTCCATTGTTGGTTTCTTTGTCTTCTACGCTCTCCCCCCAGCTCTCTCATCGTTTTATTGCGCCAAATGTCAACGGCTTAACAGCACAGGTAATATGCAGAAGCCGAAACAGACCAATTAACTTCGGAAGAGGAAGCCGAGAACGAGCGATTGTCGCAGGGAGAGAGGGATGGGGGGAAGGTAGAAGGGGAATAAGGCGAAGACGTTCATATATCAGCAAAGCCAATGTGGAACCCAGAACTCTGGCCCTAATAGGAACAACTCCAGCCAGAAACCGACGGATTCCCCTTCTACGCATCGGCTTGCGCCTCCCGGAATCTCAATCATCCGCCAATGCCATACGGTCGTCGACTCCTGGATCTCTTTTGATCGACTTTTTTGGCACCGTGTCCACCAAGGGAGAGAATAGCAATTTACTCGTGTTGGGAATTGTCTGGCCTCTTGATATAGAGGTAACAAATATAGCAGAGGGGTCAACTGAATTCAAGTCATCGGCATATGAGAACAGGAGGTTATTGTGATAGTCAGAGACATCAGAGAATGGAACCCTTGGGTTTGGGGATCCGCAGTGGAATTCGAGGAACTTCTTCACATTGGTAGCCGGAGAATAGGCCAGCTGTAGAAGTATCATCAGTCACGGTATTCGACGAGCCGAGTCGGTCTATGTCAACCGCAAGATCTTTAGTGACTTCGTTCCCCGTTGCGAGGAACCCTGCTGCCTGCAACAGCTTTGGTTTTCGACATATCCTTCGGCCGCCGATAGCATGATGTGACCGTTCGCTTGTCAGAATTTTGCATACACCCCCGCCACCTGGACTCCAACTGTGCCCTTCGTCAAGTTCGTGCTATTGTGCCTTTCAACATGCAGCGAACGGTCGTTAGTCGCGTCAAAGAACGACGACAGAACCAAGAACTAAGGCGGCGACGTTCAATGCGATGTTGGATCCTCCACAGGCGTTACCAGAACGTCCTATCCCTGTCGAACGCACTTCATGGCTCGTCTCCACTCCACAATCTGTCACTCTCGGAGATTCCCTGGCTCAACGTCCAACATTGACTTATTCTCTCCCAACTGACTTCCAAATGCGACGCGCTCTTCTCCCCGGTCAAATTCTTTCACAACCTCAAGTCTACTGCTTCCGAATTTATCAAAGTGTCAGTGGCAAACGCTTAACCCTACACTGAGGTCATGCAAAACCCTCCCTATTCGCTTTTCAACTGCCGGATATGTACATGAACCTCAAACGACAAGCAACTGATGCAACTCAATGCGTATACATCGAACCGAATACGACACCGGCAGTCGACGTGTCGGGCGTGGCGGGGTCCCGACAGATGACGACTACCAACTAGCCGTCGGGACATTACTTTGAGTTGACGTTGAAATTGCAACGTAACGGAAGAACGGGCGCGGTTCGAACGACGAGCAATTCCGTGTGCAGAGTCTCTGAGCTCGGTAAATCTAAAGCCTTCTGAAATCGTTTGTACGTGAAGGTTGTGTTCTGATAAAATATTAGGCGGTGTTGGATTAGATCGACCTTGCTTTAGCCAAGGCACCGATTCAAATTTCAGGCAATGATGCACAGGGATGCTATGCAGCATGTCTGTGACACTTGGACAGTGAATCGCATCGTTGTCGGCTACATGAGGCTCCACAGCGACGTTGGGACTCGGAAGACCCTCCTCAAAATCTAATTATTTCATCTTTCCATGGCATGTAGCTCCAACTCAGGGAATGGTTGAATCTGGTTAGAATCGATTTTTGGCCGTAAGTTGGCCGGGCCGTAAGTGCCATGTCCTCTCAGACGCCCGCAAAATCCTGATATCTCATTAAACAAGTATTGCATGAAAAAATAGACGTGCGTGCTTGAAGTAATTCTAAATAATCTACATATGTGAATAAAAACATGAATATCGCTATTGTTGAATGGTTGAATGTCGAATTATAGTGCACACGCTCATGATCATGATCAGAACTGGGTTTTCGACTCTCTGAGCGCCTGAATAGCTTCCACAGCCTTCTTCGATCGAGGCTTAACATCGCATTTGAAGGGAAGCGGTCGTCTGTCAGAAGTAAGCGGTAAGTAAGCGAATCAGTCAGGTCTCGTCATCAAAACAGCACAAAAAGTAGTTAAATTATTTGGGACTCACGCAAGAATACCAGGTCCATACTCCATACTCGGCTCAATAGGCTTCCCATCCTCCCCAATCGGCTTCGAAATATCAAACTGGCTCAACACCGACGCAAACATCAAGAACATCACCGAGCGGGCTATATGCGCGCCTGGGCATATCCTAACGTCGTTTCAGCAATGAATGCTACTGAGAGTTGTAATCATGAAAAGTATGCGCACCTGCGTCCAAATCCAAAAGCGACGGTACTGGGATCCCTAACGCTCGGATCGATCTCGCCTTTTTTGTCCAAGAACCGCTCGGGGATGAAGTCTTTGGGTTTAGGATACACCTCCGGGTCGCCCAAAAAGACACTGCAAATTTTTCAAATTTGATGTGAGTGAGAAATGAGAACACGCTGTTTTTGATACGACATAAGACGTACTTGCAGTTGGGAATGATAATGCTCCCCTTTGGAATGAAATAATCGTGGAAAATATCGTCTTGCTGCGACTGATGCGGGAAACCTTTCATCAGAAAAAGCATTCGTTGTGTTCAGCTTTTCTGTGTTTAATGGCAATGAGAGAGAATCGTCCACTCACTGATCGGTGCAACAGGGACCCACCGCAAAACCTCCTTCACAATCGCAGTAATATACGGCAACTTGCCATCAAGCTCATCCTGGTACTCTGGAATCCTACCCCCAAGCACCTTATCCAACTGCTCCTGCGCGCGTTTCTGAACTTCGGGGTACTTCATCATCGCAAGGAAGAAGGTGCCGACTGTCGAGGATGTCGTATCCGTAGCACCTTCACGTTGAAAGTTGACGAGTGCAGATATATCAGAACGGAACGAAGCATGATATTGAGTACTGAATCGACTCACCCGTGAAGATGACACCCGCCGTGTCCATGATCGCCTGTCGCACTTGGTCAACATCCGGGGCAGAAGAATTGAGGTTTTCCAAAGCTTTAGAAACAAAAGACGTAGACGCTATCCCAGAGTTCTAGAAAGGCATATCCGTTCCGTTTGAAGTCAATGACATCACCAACCTAAAAAAAAAGAAACATGGAACGCACAATTCTGTTTTCGCTATCATTGAACGTCTTGTCCCTCGCGACCTTCATAACTGCTTTCCACTCACGCGCCTTCGTTTGGAAGCCGGCTCCAGGTACCCATTCGGGGACGTGCCGCAAGAACGGGAGGAAGTCGACGTAGAAAGCGCCTGGTTGTCCTGCTTCCGTTGCTCGGAAGATGAAGTCTTCCGCTGCGTTGATGTACGGGTCGTTGGATGGTTTCATTGGGAGTCCATACGCCATCGAGATCGAAATAGCGCCAATAGCGCTTAATAGTGGGCATCCATGTCAGCATAGTTATAATCAAAGACTTTGATAGATAGGAAGCTTACTGTCGTCCATGAAGCTCAAATTCCTTTGGGTTATCGAGGAGCTTGATGATCATATTCCCGACCTGTTCTTCAACATAGGCCGGTACGTAAGATTTAGCAGCTGCAGGCGACAAGTACTTTTGGAAGAGTTTTCGGCGCTCTTTCCATTTGTTGCCATACGGCAGCATTGGGATCAGCCAGCCGTAGTCCATTCTAGTAAATATCGGATGCCCGATCAGCTTCTAACCCGTTTTCGAGAGGCTCGGAGTGTACTCACAGATCGTTTATCATCGTCAATCCTGGTCTGTTGGACATGATAAATCAATGCTCGACCCTAGATCGCCGAAAATACCAAGAAGTACTCACCTACTCGAGTAGATAGAAGAACGGCCTTCAAGCATCTCGATCGCCTTGTCGTAATCATTAACCACCACTATCGGGGTGCCCGCCGCGTTGACATAGAGGATATCCGTATCTAGCGCAGAGTTCGACATTCAACTCCGTCTTCCTCGGACTCGAAATTCAAGTACTCACTCAGCTCCTTGGCCCACTTGTCGTAGACCTGCGACTCGTTCAGGGTCGGCACCTCCAGGACGTTTCCCAGCAACGGATAGCCGGGGCGGCTAGGTGGAAGCTTGTAGCCCTTCATGCGCTTGCGCAGGGCCAGCTTCTTCATCACAAGGTTCACCGTTAGGAACACCGGGAAGAGGAGGAGAAACTGGGATAGTGTCGCCATCGTGGTGGTGGTGTGCGGGGGTGAAGCAGACTGCCATGGGCCCATCGTGATGATGAAGTTTATAAACCCAGGCGGGGTCCTGCTCCGTCGGCAAGGACATATGACACAAGAACGGGGCAGGTTATGGAATGGTAGCCAATTGACAGGCGAAGGATTCAATTGAGCCATGCTTCGATTGTTGGCTAGCGGTGGATTCGGGCGGCTTGGAGGCGGCGTACGTTACAGCATGTCCGGGCTTTGTCTTCTTCCTTACTTCATTACCGGCACCGTTTGTTTTCCACGATACTTGTCTCTTGGGATGCCCTTCAACGTTCAACCTTACTCGGTACAAGCAAAAGAAGAGTAGACCCCTCGACATATCTGCTTTATTACATAACTTTTCCCACATTAATAAAACTGTGTCGTTTCTCCGAGTCCCCCAGGCTTTCCTTCACTAGAGGCCGCGTTGAATCCGGGGAACCAGCTGGGAGTCAAATATGGCTTCCGGTCAGAAAATTCTTTGATACAGGGGTCGCGTAGGGATCGCCTTGGGAAAGCACATAGGGGCCGAGGACGTACAAAGAGAGAAATAATGTTACGTAATCACGACGCCCGGTACTAACATATCTATTGAGCTAACTATGTAGACTCTTGCGTCTTGTGCTCGCTATGTCTAACCTCGATGGGCGACGTCTCCTCCCGAGACTAGTAATTCAGTAAAAATGAAACAAGACAAACCTTATCATCAAAGGAGTGTAATGATATACCGATACCAATTTAATCGTCATTGACTAGCAGACAGAGTCGACGGTCGCAGCCTGAGCATCAAGAAACTATCCATCCCAAGAAAGAACAACCCGAACCTCAGCCCACACATTCACTCACTCAACATCCCTCTAAGGCCTATCAACATTTGCATCCTCCTCCGCATTGCCACGCACCAGCTCCTCCATCCTCCGACTCGTAAACTCATTCATATCAAGTTGAGCATTCCTCCGCGCTCTCATATCATATCTCGTTATCATCATCATCGTCCCCATCCGGTGGGTCCCAAGGGATATGCATCGAGCCTGTCCACCCATTGTTGCTGTGGGCGTAGTTGAGGACGAGCACCAGAGAGGGTCGAGTCCCAGGACGTGTGGGTTGCCCACGATGATGAGAGTTTGTGTACAGCTCAATGCAACTAGACACAAATCGTAGTAGCTTGATCATGGTTAATTGAGAAAGATACGAGGGCTTTGCATACCATTGAATCGACAAGGATTCGCAACGAAGCCAAGAGTATGACGCAAATCGCACTCGACAAAGTCCTTACCATTTCGGACGGTCGACACGATGATGACTTTACACTACTGTCCCTGGAACTCCTCAACAGAGCGCCCTATCCACGATGGAAAGGGTGTACCACTGCCCCACGGCAAGCGTACGAAGTTTCTGTGGAGGCGGAGCCCCACTGGCGGTTTTCACTTTCGAATGGGCCGGCCCGAGCTTGGGGAACTTGATTCGCGTTCGGGTGGGTCATGGTGGGTGACAGATAGACGGATGTGAGATAGATTGGCAAAAGGAGGGAAAGTAGCCTCAGAATCATCGTCTGGAACGACAAACACAGGTAGCACAAGACAAAATTGAATCTCCACATTCCTCGATCAGGTCTGAGATCTGAGGAAGTCGATGACGGCAAAAGGCCATATCGTAGACTGCCCAGCATTCCATAGCAGAGTGTCCCTAGAGGGACTTACTGAGTCGAGGTTCTTGATCGTGTACTGCGTTGCAAGGTTCAGTAGTTAGTAAGTTTGCTCGTCCGAGTCGAACCCCAGATTATGTAAGCAGGCATTGGGCGCTTATATGGGTTCTCGCGACTAATCCAGCTGCAGGGAAGCTAAAGTCACCAGGGAACTTAAAGAAGGCAAAGGACGAGCATGGATGAGTCTTAGAGACACATCACTATGCGGTCATACTATGATCCGTCGACTAGTAAGATTTGTTACGCTGAATCTCAATGCAAGATTTCCTCGAGGTTCATTTAAGGCATCCCATTCATTATCAGGACGACAACTTCGACTGTTTCCCCCTAGCTTAGTCTCCAAAGGTTTAACCTCCACACCAGGAAATGGAAAATTAACTCAGAGTTGTGTAGCTCGAAGACCAATTTCGCTACTAATTGCACACCTCATATCGGAGACATGAAACAGGAAAGAACACTTCAAGGTAGAACTCATGGCGCTGGACACATTAAAAACAATTAAAATTCGACATATTACAACTACGTCGAGTTAGGCAATCCAGCTGCATTCATTTCCTTTGAGTCAAGGCCCAGCCTCAATCACACGAGCGCCAAATGAGCGCTTTCACTTGGTGGTGCTATACAAAGGCGTCGTCAGCCAAAGTTAGACACAACAACCTCCAGAAGTAAAACTTACTAGCTAACTGCAACACCAACAACAGTGTCATGGTAATCAGTGTCGCCACCATCCTCGGCATTGATCTGGTATATTTAACATTCTCGTTTGCATCTCAGTAAACAT
>FTPT01000266.1:0-12685 GCA_900156845.1 Coprinopsis strossmayeri | reverse complement strand
GTGCGAGACAGTGTTGTTCAACAAAAATAGGCAGTTCATGACAACATGCACATCATTTAGTCATACTTGCCATCCTGCTGATTCTGTTATCTCCAGTGTTATTCATCTATGATCCATTATCCATTCTGGATAACATATTGTCCCTCTCCACAATTGAACATGGGGTGGAACCAAGATCAAATCTCCCCTTCCCAACATTTTATGCTCACACTTTTGCCACCAGTGATACCACTGCTCTAATAGCAGCTTTACTAGCCTCTGTGTTTGGTGCCATCCATTGTGCTGCCTGGACATTTACCTTTCATTCAACAAAAAACCAGATGCTCTGGCAAGTAGCTTCCCTCTTCATCAGCTTGTTGCCCATAGTAATAGCTTTCCTATTTTACCTTTTCACTTTGGCTGAAAACATTCATTTCATAACCAATGTGATTGTACCAACTTTACTCATACTCATGCTTCTCTATCTACCTGCCCAATGTATACTGATTGCTGTCTCACTGATTGAACTTGCATATCTTCCTCCAGAAGTTCACCAAACAGTAGAATGGATAGAATTCCTGCCTCATGTTTAGTTTCAGCTTCCATGCTTTGCTTTTGGGGATTAGTAGGCAAGTAGGTATATAGGTACATAGTACATCAGTGACAGTAGGCTACAGGTAGGACACTGCCAATGTCAAGCAAATGTAGGCCTTTCTCAGCCTTCAGGAGACATCAAGTCCAATTTAACATGGGCATGATGCATACCAGGAGCTACAACTTTAACGTAGACATCATATCTGATGTTGTTAGTGTGCACATAAGGTGTCAGGCTTCATGGTTCAAATCTACAGCTATCCAGTAAAGCACGAATTTCGGTCGATAAAAGTCATATCATACATATACAAACAAACTCCAATCCTCGAAAGAGAAAAGGAACCAGTCGTCGCCTTTCGACAGAGCGAACCAATCATGAAAAAACCTCTGGCATAACGAGATTCAATGTCGATGTGTTTTTATATGATGAAAAGGTACCAATTACAAAAGACTCCAGTGACACTTGAACTTGAAAAAGACCTTGAAAGAAAACAGGTAGACGACTCGGAATAACGATGGTGGCACTAACAGTAGCAGCAATGATGACAAACAATAGTGGGTGGATGGATGGGTAAACATATATAGTAGGAGCGGGTGGAGTGACAATACACTCCGATAACAATGTACGTTGTACGTTGTACGGATGTATATATACGATGTCGACTATAGAAACACAGGATCATGAAAAAAAAAATGAAATGAAGCGAGGAGAAAGAATATTAAATGCGTTACAATCACTCAGTCCATGGCCAATAAGCCATCACAATTATACTCATACTATATACACGCCATCTCATGCAGGAGCAGCAGCAGAAGCAGAAGCAGTCATCCTCGACTCCGTATTCATGCCCTACAAACAAATTGTTATCAGTCATTGCCGACAAATTAGAATATTGGATAAGATCAGGAAACTCACAGTCGACCGACAAACCAGACAATTATTTCATCCAGTCTGCAACCACTTGTCCACACTCTCTATGGAACGCATGGCGGCACCCCATGATCCGGATATCATCCTCATGGTCGTAGTCGTCCAGGCAGATCAGACACTATTCGTTCAAGTCCAAGTACCGCAACAATTGCAAACACCGACGAAAGGACGCGAGAAAAGAAATGAGCACATTTCAAGTCTTCAAAAACAAGAAAAACACGTACCCGCTCGATACAATTGTACGAAACCCGGCCCTCGTCCTCATACTGGGTCAACTGCCACGGCTTAATGATCTCCAACCCACTCTTCTCAATCTCTTCTTTACTAACAGTAGGCGGCTTCGCCTGGCCGAGCATCTCAGCAAGTTCCCTGTAATAGATAACGTTCATGTCAGCACACGAGTTCAACGATGCCAACTTCAAGAAAAAGGGGACGAGAGGGAGGAATAAAGAATGTCAGAAAGAAATGAGGGACCCACAACAATGCCTCAAAACTCTCGAAATCTCCCAGTCCACCAGTTAGAATCGTATGATTGGGCGGATAATACCCTCCAACCACATATATCAAAAACGTTCTCGAACCAGGACCCGTAGGCGCCCCAGAGGCAGCTATAGCAGCAGCAGCAGCCGCGTGCGTCGCGATCATGCTCTTCCTATTCGGCGTCCTGTTCATATTCGGCGTCCTGTTCGCATCCGTAGTCGCATTCGTAGTAGCCGTAGCCGTAGTTGTATTCGCAGGTGTATTTGCAATCGCGTTTGTAGCTTTTGCAGCGTTCGTCGTAGAATTCCTATTCTGATTCTCAAACGCCTCCCCCACCTCCTCACCCCAATTCAAAGGCGGCCATCCAAACGCATCAGTCTTCAACTCTTCAGGACTCCACGTCTCATCCGAGTACGCACTAAACCTCGACCTCCTCTGTTTCCATTTCCGTTGACATTCGTACCGCCAGTCAAACTCCGATTCGAGAACGTCGGACTCGAGCGTGGCAGACTTCCACCTAGTGTCGTGCTCGCCACATTCCCATTTCTATTCCCGTTCGCATTCCAACTATTCCTGTTCCTATTTGCATTACGATTCCGACTGTTCCTGTTCCCAGCACCGATAGTTACACCACCTGTACCACCGCAGAAGGACCACCCACAACTTCATCCGGCGAGTCCCCTACCGCGGATTCACACTCTGCAATCCAACAACAATAATCGACACAACCGTCTGGCCAGGCGGAGGAGGCAAGAAGCTGAGCAGAATCGGCGCGAAACTCGTCTGCGTCTGCGTTCTCGTAGTAGTGCTGGTAGCTGGAGCTATAGGAGTCGTACTTGGCGCCGTAGCCGGTGTAGGAACAGTCGCTGTGGATGTCATAGAAGTCGTCGGCGCAGCACCATTCGCCGGCATCTAGCTCTCTCCCACTGCACCCACAATTGTTGGTATCAGCAATGGCGAAAGGGGAAGTGGAAGAGACGGTGAAGGTGGAAAGGGGAGGTAGGGGCGGTTGCGACTGAAGCGGGGGATGTAGCAGTTGAAATGGGAGAAGTAGAATTGAGAAGAGTCTCGGGAGCCCGTGAGGAGTGACGCCGCCGTTGCGGCTGCGGCAACACTGTAAGGAAAGTTGTCAATATGGTGTAATTCGAAATGGTTTTGTATAAATGAAAAGTAAAAGGAATCCAAAAAAAAAAAAAGAAGAGAAAGAATCTTTTTTTGAAATAAAAGATAGGACACGCGATGTCCACTCTGCAAAAAGAAAAGCAGGACGAAACTCACCTCTGCAACGTCCCAAGGACATTGATACTCCCAGGCAAATTTGCTGGCGCACGCCCTTGTGCCTGCTTAGTACCCCTTTAGCTCGTCGATCCATCCGCCCTACCACGATGCTGTCGTCGACCTGCAGACTGCGATCGAGGGCATAACGGCCGCGAAGATTCAAGTTTGCCAAGTGTCGCATCACCCGTTGTATTCCCACTCCCCTCCTCGCTCGTTGATCCCTCACCCGCTGTTGCAGAGGCATCGGGACTAGCACTGCGACTCGAAGCTCTCTCCTCCTGTTGGCATCGTCGTTACGGTTGCAAGTAGCACCACGGCCCGAGGGACTGAATGTAGTACTGGTGGTAGAGGTAGAGGAACCATTCCCCTGGGTCACACCAGTAGTAGAGACGATGCCCTGCACAACGACCAATGTACCTGGGGGTGGGAAGGGATAGAGAGGTTGGGTTGGGGTTGCTGTCGATGGCAACGGCGAAGTCGATGTAGTCGTGCAGTAGCAGATGATCCGGTGGACGTAGCGGTCGTACTAACAATGCTGGAAGTTGCGGTCGACGTAGTAGCGGTGCTGGTGTCTGTATGAACCAGCGCCGGCGGTCGGGGAGGAGGTGGTGGTGGCTCGACGGTAACGGGCGATAGCGACATCAACTGCAATACCAATCCCTCGGCGCCGCCTCGTTGTCGTTCTCGGTATCAGATGGCGATGTGGCCTCAGAGTGGGACTGCTGCAGCTGGTTCTCGAGCCACGACGCCGCCGTCTGCACCCGTCCCGACAGCCATGGTTGGTGGTGGAGAGCGGCGGGAGAAGGAGGGCCAGCGGTGGCGTTGGTGATAGACGACGGACGCGGCATCGACAGGCGCTCTGGCCCAGCTTCAGACGACCCGATGTCCACATCGACGCCCTCCGCCGGTATACGTATACGACGACTATAGATGCGATTGATATGTTTCAGAGTTCTGGATGTTGAGTTCTTTGAAGGGGTTATAGGTTATAATTACCTACACAGGATCAGTGTAAGTACAGTCAGGGCATATGAGTCGAGCGCCGCAGATAGGGGTAGTCATTTGACGTGACGGCGCTAAATGCTACTGTAAGGAGTGCCCCTGAGACCCTGTTTGTCCTTGTTAGGGCGCGGCCTATTGACGCGCCTGCTGTCGGTTCTTTCTTACCTTACGTCTATTTTAACCTACCTCATAGTGTTCATCAACGTAGTACATGGTTCCAATATATTAATTGGTCATGCTTACTGCGTTGTGTGATCCGAGGCTAGGGCTTTAGGCGCAACCATTACAGCTACTGAGGGCTGAGCGCTAAGCGCTGAGTCTCAATTCACGGGATCTGCACTTGTGCACGTAGATCGGTCTAGATCTTCAAGCTCTGCCGGTTTGGAAGCAGCAGACCTTCCCTCCCTTTCTTCTCTATATGGGACCCATGAGGAAGCCGAATACTTGGATGAATGAATTATACGTACCTTCTTAATTTCAGCCGCGAAAGCTGGGTTGCCAAAACACGAAGAGTGTGTTACACTGTAGGGCGGGAACACGAGGGTATAGGGACAAGCAGTGCATGGGTCCGAGTAAGCTTCGATGGTGGTACAATTATAATTGGAACCCAGTGCGCACCGCCCGTCCTGCGATCTTTGGGAATGATTAATTGTGCTTCCCCCGTATAAGACTACTATCACAGTTATGCGGTGCTTTATCCATCCGATTAGCCTTTTTGATTAACAACATCAGCAGAGTCTCATGGTATCCCACAATCCCATATCTGGCGCGCTGATAACACTAAAGGCTTGGGACCTGGGTAGTTCAAATTGTCCTGGAAAATAGGCGCCCAATGGGCAGCTCCGTTGCAGAACCCCTAGTTTCTTCGTTTCAGGGAGGCCACCGCGGGGTGAGAGCCCCAGTATATTTACTGCTGTCTACCACTCACAACTGACCTCAAAATATCCAGTGGATCAATGTGTAGGCTTGATGCCCTCAGCCCTCGTTCCCTCTACACGTTTGATCGTACCAGAAGCCTTGCCTCCTCATGACGACTGTTCTACCTCCGCCCAACACCCCGTACCCATGCATATTGTTGGACACACTTTTGCTGTGCACTATTCTATTCATAGCTGGGAAATGAACCCTGCCTCGTATCATTAGGCGGCAACGAGCCTCCGATGTCTCTCAGCACCTCTCAACTTCTTCCATTCAAATTGTGATAGAAATTTACCGCTCCGCTCTCGTTGCTGTTATAAGACCCAGGGTATGTCGCTCTATCTATCTGTATGTAACCATGCTGTTCCTTTTCCTCCTCTACTTCACCTTCTGGGAGATAGCCGACACCTCTGCATGGCTAGTCCCTCGACCACCCAGCACAGACTCATCCATCGAAGTGATCAACGGGATCCCCTTCCATACAAACTACCGCTCCGCATGGGATATTGTTTGGGGGTGCCTGACAACAATATTTGCATGTACATGGGTTGCTGTGCATCCCAATGTTGCCGGTTATAATTCATCAGGATGGAGCATCGCGCGGCAACGAATGAAACTTATGTTCTGGGCTCTTATAGCACCAGAGCTCATGGTTTACTTCGCTCTTCGTCAGTATTCTGGAGCATGGAAAATAGATAGCGAGATGCAGGACAAACTATCAGAAGTAAAGGCCAGTGTCCCCTCCAGTATGTTGCTATAATATTATCGCAGCATCATCTGTCGAACTGATAGTACTGGCCTGTAGAATTGGTTGAGTGGACCACTACCCATTCACATTTCTTGCAAATGGGAGGCTATGTATTTCAAAAAGGTGGAATGGTTTCCTACAGGGCCATCCGCTTCCTTGACTCAGAAGCTCATGCCGCAGCCTTGAATGCTCTCCTTCGCCACCCCGTTACCAAAGCAGAGATCGAAGATCGTAGCAAGGGTGATACACTTACCAAGACATTTGTTGTAGGCCAGACACTTTGGTTTGTCACCCAGGTCATCACACGGAAGGCACAGAAGCTACCAATAACAAAAGTCGAACTTACAACGGTGGCTTACGCAGTTATGGCCAGTGCCATGTACTTCTTCTGGTGGCACAAGCCACTAGACGTGCAATGCCCTATTGTAATTGTTGTTCCCAGCCCTGGGCCAGAACAGGCAAAGGCGGAATCTGAGCTGAAGCACAAAAGGCCCGGGGATGCTGAGGAAGGTTCAAGCTCAAACAATGTGACACTGTCTTCGGAGGAATCTCCTACAGGGAATGCTCTCCAAACTCCCAATTCCGGAGAAATGGACAATAAACCCTCTCGAATCACGATGTTCTGCCTGGACCTTGAAGAGGCTATGACAGAGAAGATCAGTTCACTTTCCCGTTGGGTTGGACACCTACCCCTTCCTACTGGGTATCCTCTTACAGCAAGATTGGGTGCGTATTGATGCAATGCTTCTGCCATTATAATCAATGTCTAATAGACAAACTTTAGTCATACTCTCCACCCTGCTGCTTGCATTATCTCCGGTATTATTCTTTAGCGATATAGGATTCATTATAGGTGAAGATGTACCCAATACACACAATGCCGTGGAACCCGGATCGAGACTCCCCTTCCCGACATTTTACGCTGACAGCTCCGCCACTGGGGGTATTGCTCTTCTAATAGCACCTTTACTCGCCTCCATGTTTGGCGCCATTCATTGTGTTGCTTGGACATTCACCTTTCATTCAGCAAAAAATCGGGTGCTCTGGCAGGTAGCTTCTCTCTTCATCTGCTTGTCACCGATCGTAGTGGTGTTGCTAATGTTCACTGTTCGATTGTTCTCCAATGAATTCATGGCAACCACACTAGCGTGGACAGTTTTCATGCTCCTGTTTCTCTACTTACCTGCCCGATGTATCCTGGTTGTCGTCTCATTCATCGAACTTGCCCATCTTCCTCCAGAAGCTCACCAAACAGTAGAATGGGTAGAACTACTTCCTCATGTATAGTTTCCATGTCGTGAATTAGGGAATTACTTGGTGTGTAGGTAGATAATCAAATAGGTACATTGGTAGTATGTCTGCTACAGTACAATAGGTCTTTATGAATATAGGCCTTTCTCAAGAGACGTCAAGTCTGATTGTAAAACTGTTGGACGCATACCAGGAATCGCAGCCTAGTCATCCACAACGAAGAATTCGAAATGGCATTCTGTACAGATGGACCCACGCAATTTTTTTGTCAAATTCATCCGGAGTACTCGATATGAAAACAAGTGCCGAAAAGACGCCCATGGCCGGCACCACCCGGACCCACCTCAATCACTCTCCAATTCATCAAGCTTCAAATATAGATGGTAGGACATGAATTCGACGAAGAAGTTCATATTACACAGCATAGGAAATCCGTCCATTCGGACTGGCTGCCCCTCCTCCCACCGGTACAGCCCCTTACGCATATTATGTGGGGAGGCCCGAGGCGAAGGCGGCGGCGTGAGTTCCTCGACGGGATGTACAGGCGGATTCCCACCGCCCGAGATCGTCGTCGTTGTACGCGTGTTTTCTTCACGCGCCGTGCGTCTCTCCCCTTTGTGTTCTTGCTCTTCCATCACTGTCTTTAAATTTGAAAGTTGGGTCAGTATATGCGCATATAATAGACAGTAGAGAGTAAATAGTAACGGAAAGAAAAGTGAAACACACCCTGGATAAGCCTCCCAAACGCATCCTCCTCTCCCTCTCCCTCTCTATGCCCATCCACCTGCTCAGAATCTGACCTGGAACATCCTGCAAAGGGGGGCATCTCTGCATCCGTCCCCACATCCCCCTCCCCTTCCCCACATCCCTCTCCCCTTCCCCATATCCCCCTCCCCTTCCCCACTCTCACTTCCACTCCCCGCCCCATTATCGTCAACATCAGCATCAGTCTCGTCACCCGGAGCCAATGCAACCCTCACATCAGCCTGCGAGTCCACAAGGAACCTATCAAAGCATCCTTCGAGCGGCATATTCCCTCCGTTCGCACCTCCACTCCCCGTTGCCGTCGCCGGCGTTGACGCAGTCGCATTTCCACTCGCTCCATTCGATCCATTCGTACCCGCATCACTCGAGCCCATATCAGACAAAACATGCATGTCTAACCCAGTCCCACTCATCCTATTTGTGTTTGTACTCGTACTCGTCGTCCTAGAAGTCGCAGTCGCATCAGCATTGGTAGAAGAAACAGTTGTAGGCGAATAAGGAATTATAGCAAGAGATCCCGCGGCAACAGGAGATTAAGATCCAACAGGAACAGGTAACCCAACCCCGTGTGCACCGAGCCCAAGCCCGACATTAAACGCACGCGCCATCTCGGACAACATCGATTCTCGCATATCCGTCACCTAATTCGGGCCGCTCTTGCTCCTTTGCGCGCTTCTATCCGCCTCCCTATTCATGTTGGTATTGGACGGCACAGCGTTGGAGGGAGTGGACCCGTTCAAAAGTATTCCAGGCTGAGTCACACTTGGAGGAGCTGCAATAGAAGAAGATGAAGTGGGGAGGATGAGCTTGAGGTTTGAGCCTCAACTCCAGCCTCTCCCGGAGCGTACACCACGCCTGCCTCATCCTCTCCACCCGACTCGCCGGGTAGGTATCGGTCGTCAGGTCCACTGGTGTTGGTAGCAGTCATACTTACGACGCTAGCACATCGCCGTTGTTATTGGTGTCGGAAGTGGTGGAAGCGGAGGCAGGAGCATTGGTTAGAGGTGGAAAAGGAGGTAGGGGCAGTCACAGGTGACGTGGAGGATGTACCGGTCGAAGCGGGAGGGGCGGAATTCAGAAGAGGCTCGGGACTGGAGCCTGTTAGAAGCGATGCGGCCGTTGCAGCTGCAGCAACACTGTAAGGTAAGGTATTAGTATGGGGTGTGTCGGAAACAGTTTGTAGAAATGTCAATTGAAAAAGTGAAAAGAGAATAAACTTTTATTCAAAAGAAAAGACAGGTCTGCGGTGGCTCCACATCTGGAAGAAAACAGGATGAAACTCACTCATCAAGGCCCCTTGAACCACATCGAGATTCATGCGAAATTCCTGGCGCACGCTCGTGTTGTTGCCTATCCCTATCTCTCCTCGACCCATCTGTCCTATCCGTACCAGGACAGCGTTGTTCGCTTGAAGACGGCGATCGAGGAGACACCGGCCGGGAAGATTCAAATTCCTCAGGCGTTGGATTACTCGTTGCATCCTCACTCCCATCCTCGCTCGTCGATTCCTCACCCGATGTTGCAGAGGCATCGGGACTAGCGCTACTACTGGAAGCTTCCTCTCCCCTCGTTCTCTCCGCTGGAACTGTCGCTACAGTTGGAAGTAGCATCACGGCCCGAGCGATTAGATGTAGTGTTCGTAGAGGGAGAGGATCCATTCCCCTGGGTCACATCAGTAGCGTGCACGACGCCCTGCACGACGCCCAATGTACCTGGGGGCGGGAAGGGGCAGAGAGGTTGGGCTGGCGTCGTCGTCGATGCTGATGTCGATGCAGTCATAGTATTGGTAGTAGCAGCAGCAGCAGTAGACGATCCGGTGGGCACAGCGGTCGTAGCAGTAGCAGAAGTAGCGGTCGACGTAGCAGTTGGCACTGGTATCTGCGTGGACAGCACCGGCGTTTGTGGAGGGGGTGGCCAGCGGCAACGCGACGATAACGAGCACTGGGGCAACAACCGTGACACCACTAGCATCCCTCGGCGCCGCTCCGTTGTCGTTGCTGGTATTAGAGGCGACGACGAGGCCTACGATTAGGACTGCTGCCAGTGCAACTACACCTCGAGCGGCGTCACCCTCTGCGCCCGCACCGATGGCCTTCGTTGGTGGTGGAGAACGGCGAGAGAAGGAGGCACAACGGTGCCGCTGGATTTATAGACGATACACACGACGTTCACCGCCGCTCTCGCCCAGTTTCAGACGACCCAATGTTGAGATCGAGGTCCTCCAAATGAAAAGCGTTCGGCAGGACATCGTCAGGCTGTGCACTGCGCTGAGGGCTCTTGCCGTCGTCATCCCTCTCCTTCACAACAGCCTAAAACTTGGACCACCGCCTCGGACCTTTCCACCTCCTCTGCTTCCTGTCCTTCCCGCCCGCCGCCTCCTCTCTCGGCCGTACAACGATCCTAACACTCCGTTCGGAACGACGTCCGCTTCGAGTCTCCCCGGCGCATCATGGACTTGTCATCGAACGGTGTGCCTGCGTTTTGGACACGATGGCGATGTGGAGTGGCCCAATCGTATAGGCGCTGTCTAACATCTTGGTGTGTACTATGGTTATGATGGTCTTATTGACGGGAAAGTGGCTAGGACCGACCTTTTTTGTTCGGTAGTTAATGGAAGAACGTTGAGTGTACGTATTACGGCAATGCAACGGGACTTCCCTGAGTCCTCGAAACAACGTCCGTCAGTAATGCAGGTATGCTCTACGCCATTATGCCCTCGGTCGGTGCCCGAGAAGCAGCCGCGGTAGCCATACGCGTTGTGTTCATGCTATTCCTATTCCGCTCGTTCACATCACACCCGCAGCAACCACCAATTGGTCCTTCCAGCCGCATCAGTCCGTCCATGGGCTGGAGACCGAGGGACGAAAGGTACGATACATGTGAATAGCTGAACGACGAAACATCCTAGCTTTACCCGCACATGTCGAATTGGCCGCTTTGTTCGTGCACCCGAATTCTTTGACATGATGCCGGCCATAGGCGCCCACGAACCCTCGCCTTCTCCCGTCCTCTTCGCTCAGAATCACTCGCCGATGTGAGTCAGACCTACCACTCCGCTATCATAGGACCAAGTAGATGTCTGGTGCACAGCCTTGCCCTTCAATCTATCTATATTATTATGTGACAATACTCTCACCTTGCGGAGGAGATGCCTCGTGAATTACACGATGCGCAGTGCCACCATTTTTCCTGTCCACACTCTATATGTATATATGTATAACATTGTTTGCAATTTCAAGACAACCATAGCCTTTGTCCTGCTTCACAATCCCCCCCAATAGCATATCAGAAAGCTACTCAACCGTTAATGCTGTTCATTCTCCTTCTCTATTTCACCTTCCGCTCGACCGACGGGATAGCCGCGCCTATCCAAGCCCTTGACACCCCCACATGGTTTACCCCTCGAGCACTGTGCACCGACTCGTCCATCGAAATAATCAACGGGATCCCCTTCCACACCAACTACCGCTCTGCCTGGGATCTGGTCTGGGCGTGCCTGGCAACGATATTCGCATGTACATGGGTTGCTGTCCACCCCAATGTCGCCGGTTATAGTTCATCGGGATGGAATCCCGTCAAACAACGAATAAAACTGATGTTCTGGACTCTTATAGCACCAGAGCTCATTGTTTGGTTTGCTCTTCGACAGTATTATGGGGCACGGGCAATAGATAGAAAGATGGAGGAGATAGTGTTAGAAGCACAGACCAGTGCTCCCTCCTCCAGTACATTGCTATAATATTATAGCAGCACATTGTCTTTAGAACTGACAGTACTCGCCTGTAGAATGTGTTGAGTGGACCACTCATTCACATTTCTTGCAGATGGGAGGCTATGTATTTCAAAGGGATGCAATGCTATCCTACCATGACATGGCCCTTCTTTTTGAAGATCCAGAAGGTGATCCTGAAGACATAGAAGCTGGTGCCAAAGCCTTAAATGCTCTCCTTCAACACCTGGTCACCGAAGCAGAGCTCAAGGATCACAGCAAGGGCAATGGGCTTACCAAGACCTTTGTTGTAGGCCAGACACTTTTGTTCGTTTCCCAGGTCATTGCACGAAAGGCTCAGAAGCTACCAATCACAGAACTCGAACTTACAATGGTGGCATATGCAGTCATGGCTAGCACCATGTACTTCTTCTGGTGGTACAAGCCANNAAGAAGCAAAGGTGGCCTTGGATTCATCAGAATCCAAAACTAGTGATGGACATGGTGATAACATTGGACACAATGCCTGCTCATCAGACCAGTGAGAGGGAAGAGATGGATGAGGAAGGTTCAAACTCAAGGCACATGCCATCTCTGAAGGATTCACCTAATCCTGCCATGGTGGATGCTTCCCACTCCACAGCATCTGCACCAAGGACAATGTTCTGGTCCAGTTTAGAGGAATCTATGGAGCACAGCATCAAAAAAGTTGGAAATTGCTTTGATACTACAATGCAGCCTGATCTCAAGCACTACCCTCTTCCAGCAAGACTGGGTGAGTATTGATGCAATGCTGCTGCCATTGTAATCAACATCTAACAGACAAGCCTTAGTCATACTTGCCCTCCTGCTGCTTGCATTATCTCCATTTTTATTCTTCTTCAATATATTCTCTATTCTGTTGTATGGCAATTCAGATCTCCCTGGACAAAAGGTGGAACCAGGATCAAGGCTCACCTTCCCAACATTTTATGCTGACAACTTTAACCTTAGTGATACTGCTCCCCTAATGTTGGACTATAAATACTTT